>OAMR01000252.1:351021-365892 GCA_900205405.1 Echinochloa crus-galli | reverse complement strand
TTTGCAGCTGTGTCAATGTTCTGATCACAAACCCAATTTGGGTTGCCGTTACACGAATGCAAGTAAGCATATTTTTCCTCTCCGCTACCTGCTTTTAGTGGAGATCATCTTGGCCACCCATTTGAGTATATATGTCATCCTTGCTTGCAGACTCACAGAAAAGCAAACAAACAGCAAAGCCCTAAGGGTTTGACATGTGCTCTTGACGAGGCCCTTGAAGATGCCACAACTGAAAACACCCCCTACAAAACCATTGATGTTGTAAGTATCTCTCCTTCTTTCTTTTGTACGAGGAGATACTCTATTCATACAACTGTATATTGCCATTTACCTTGTCCTTAAATAATATTTTTTCTTAACTACTTGGGGGCAATTTTCTTTAACTTTGTGTAATTCGTTGTATCAGAAAGGTGATACTCATCCCTAGATAGATTCTAATTCACTAAGTATGAATTATCAGTTTCCCAATTATTTCTGTACTATGATGAATATTGAATTATCAATATGTTAATTCGCAACTGATAATTCATACTTGTAATCTGGTTGTGTTTTTCCTTTTTTGAAATGAAAGTTATGTTTGTTCTAGTTAATTACTTTTTCTGCCCTTTTAATTGGTCATGCAAGTGTGGGTACAAGTTAGCAATGTTTTGAATTTGGTCAGCTGGTTTCGGAGGGTTCTCCCATAGTTTGAACTTCTGTGACAAGGTAGTGAAAGCGTACGAGTCAAACTTCTATGACCTGGAAAATAACAGATGTAATTTAGCTTACAAGCAGGGATTAGTCAGAACCAAATGATTCTTTTGTTTTTTTGCATGGGGGGATGGATGGACATGTAGAGATCCATGTTTAATGAGCTAGAGGAACAAGAGAGATAAAATTATTACTTACAGTGGTTATCTGAAATGGTCTACCTCCAGTTTCAGGAACTGTACAATGAAGCTGGTGTGTTGGGCTTCTGGAAAGGAGTAATTCCAGCTCTTATTATGGTATGTCACTATTGTTCACCTTTTCTGTGCTTATTAGTCTTACAATGGTGAAATTTCACAATTTTATCTGTTACTAGGTTAGCAATCCTGCAATTCAGTTCATGTTGTATGAAACTCTTCTGAAGAAGCTGAAAAAGAGACGGGCCTCTAAATTGAAGGGAGCTGATGGACTAACTGCCCTTGAAGTAAGCTTTTGTTTTTTCTAGTGATAGGAATTTCTTCGGTTGATTTATTAGGACCAATACCAGTTTGCATTGTGATTACTTGCTGTATTGGGGCCTGAAGCACTGGAACTATTGTTAAGATGACTTGAGGGTTGTTTGTCCAGGACATATATTGGTTGTTATATGTTCCACTTTCGGTGTTGGAGCTCTAACTTCACATTGCAAACATCCTTGTTCAGATTTTTCTTCTTGGCGCCGTTGCAAAACTTGGTGCAACTGTCGTTACATATCCTCTTCTAGTTGTTAAGGTGATTAATTGGTGGATTGGTAATAAGTGCAGCTGTCCACTTACTTATCTGAGTAATGTTCCAAATTGAACTTTATTTTTCCTTGCAGGCAAGACTTCAGGTAAAGCAAAAGATTGATGATGACAAGAGGCATCGCTACAAAGGTACATAATTCATCGTCACCATTTTATGTGATACTTTTCTACATTTTGTCTTTACTGCTGCTTCTGGTAATCAGGTCACGTTTCTCACTGTTACTGACTTACTATTGAAGATATTAGTGCACCATTCCTTGCTGTTATTGACCTGCTATTGAAGATCTTAATGCACCAGTCCTTGCTTTCAGGTACATTTGATGCGATCACAAAGCTGGTACAGTATGAGGGTCTGACAGGCATGTATAAGGGAATGGGCACAAAAATTGTGCAAAGTGTTTTTGCTTCTGCTTTGATTTTTATGATCAAGGAGGAGCTGGTGAAGGGTGCTCGGCTATTGGTTACTGGTAACACCCGTCTGGTTAAGAAATTACCATCAAAGCCGTCAACATGATCTAGGTCTTTGCAAATGTTAGTAAACCTACCTATAAATCCAATTATTATTCACATAAAGTGTAAACAGAGTCGACAAGCTATGGAACTTGCCTCTGTTAGGAGATGTCCAATTGTAGGTTACACAGCAGGCACTATGATTCTTGTAGGGAACAAAATCTCTAAATATTGGATAGATTATTTGTACCGTTTATGTAAAATGTATTCTGGAAGATTGAAACAGAAGGGAATAAATAAGCATGGTAATTGAAACTACTGTCATCTGTTGTGATTTCATGAATTTCTTTTTACCTTATGGTTTATGCAAGGATGGCAAAAATTATCTGAAAAACAACCAGCATGAAAATGGCCTCAGTCATCTATTCACTAATTCAGGTTTACTCAGTCATCTTTGTATTGCCCTGATTCTTCCTTTTTTTTTTACCCTTTAAAATACATGCCTTTATATCTCGTTCAGCATGTACACGTGTTACCCAGTGCCAGCAATCTTAAGTGAAAAATTTAGCTGAACGGCTGCAATGTTCTATCCGATATCACCTGTTTTGTCAATCCATTTAGTTTAGCGTTTGGAGAATGAAATTACAATTGGAAGTTTGAGGTTAAGTTGAACCTAACCAAATCCCAAAAGAAAGAGAAAGAGAGACTAGTCACTTGGGGCGACCAAGTAGGCAAGAAGCCCTGTGTGCTTTGTGGGCTTTTGTGGCCTTGGGGGTGTTGGCCAGGCGGGTGGATAAAGAGATAGAACGGCAGCTGCAGCGGCAGAGCCATCGTCCTCGCCCCTCCCCGTCCTCAGCGCAGCAAAGCCGGCACAATGCCAGGCGCCGCCGTGGCCTCGCCTCTCCTCCTCTCGCTCTCCTCGTCCTCCTCCCCCTTCCTCTCCTCCTCATCCACTTCCTTCCTCCCACCCTCCTCCGCTGCTCCGCACTCCGCCGGCAGGACGAAGGCGGCGGTCTCCGTCCTCCGCGCGCTGCGGGCCGAGGCGGCCACCCTCCCCGTGCTCTCCTTCACCGGAGACAAGGTCGGCGAGGTCACCCTCGACCTCAAGTCCGCACCGCCCTCCACCGCGCGCGCCGTCGTGCACCGCGGGCTCATCACCGACCGCCAGAACGCGCGCCGGGGCACGGCCTCCACGCTCACCCGCGGCGAGGTCAGGGGCGGAGGGAAGAAGCCCTATCAGCAGAAGAAGACGGGGAAGGCGCGGCGCGGGTCGCAGCGCACCCCTCTCCGCCCGGGAGGTGGCGTCGTGTTCGGCCCCAAGCCCCGCGACTGGTCCATCAAGATCAACCGCAAGGAGAAGCGACTCGCCATCTCCACCGCGCTCGCTAGTGCCGCCGTGTCCGAGGACGCCTTCGTCGTCGAGGAGTTCGACGAGGCGTTCGCGTCGGGCCCCAAGACCAGGGACTTCGTGGCCGCTCTGCAGCGGTGGGGGCTCGATCCCAAGCAGAAGGCCATGTTCTTTGCCACGGAGTTCGACGACAATGTGCGGCTCAGCGGCAGGAACATCGGTTCTCTCAAGATGCTCACACCGAGGACGCTCAACCTGTACGACATCCTGGACGCCCGCAAGCTCTTCTTTACTCCTGCTGCCGTGGAATACCTCAACTCCAGGTACGGAACCAGCGTTTCTGATGACTACGATACCGATGATGAAGAGGAACTGCTCGAGCAAGAATTAGAAGAAGAAGCCACCATAGCGGAGGCTGCTCAAGGTACATAGCTACACATTAACATGTTTTGCTGATTGCAATGTGCTGCTTGATTCTTCCTATGCTGGGCCTGGGCTGGCCATATATGGAACCTGGTAGTATCTGCTATCCTTCAGCCAGTACGTGCATAAACAGGTAGCAAGAAGAATAGCAAATAGTAGTACTAAAAAGCAGGAATGCCAAATTGCCAATTGATGAATTATTTCGGGCATTAGCCTTCTATCAACAATGCAAAATTGAATTGCCTACACTTTCTATAAACAGTTTGTGCAGTACATAGCTTGAGATTTCGATGGTGCAAAGATTTAACTGAAATTTAATTGCTGATAACCATGGCCACTTACCATTTTTATTATTTTTCTTTTTAAATGTTTTCAAAATGTCTTTAAGATCATGTAACACTGGGTAAATTGCGCCTAAGACAGGGACAGGGAGGGTTTATAGATGTCTGTTTGAGAACCAATTGATAGTGTTGCAGTCAGATATCATAACGCTGAATTATGCTCTGATTGTCTATCCCCTGGGTGTCCTATCTTTGATGGTAAAGTCAGCAAGATACCAAAGTAAACAAATAGAAAATTGTAGCCATTTCTGGCCTGTGGGCTCTATTTTGATTTTTTAGACTGGATACTTCTGAGTTTTTATACATAATGCTCTAAGACATATATCAAATCCTTCTGTCATCTTGCTCATATTCTTCACTCTGCATATAAAGGTCTACCATATCTGATTATCATACTGCACTGTATAGAATATCTGTTTCCCTGTTTCTTTTCTATGCTTGATTATGGGAACTTGGCAAGTGTACAGTAAACAGACATCATTTTATTTTCAGATTAAGTGCTCATGGATAGTTCCAGAATCTATTAGTAGACAATTATTACATCTGATGGTGTCAAATATCATGGATTTAAGGTGCAGTGTAGTTGTAATTTTAGGTCTCAGCATAGCCCAAGAGGGAAGGAATATGTTCAGTTCAGTAAAACAATACTGTAGCTTTTTTTCTTTGACTTAAAGAAGTGTCTTCAATAATTCTTTCAAGTGTGCTAACTTTACCTAATCAATTGTTTATTCTGTTTGAAAGGATGCTCTTTTTTTTTGGCTTCTCATAACCTTTTTTTATGTAATTCTCAGATGCAACTGAAGAGAGCGAGGCAGACGGCAGTTCCTAGGTGAGGAAGTGTACATCAACTTTTTACTTCTTATTTGTTATGTTACCCTTGGGTGAGAACAAATTGTTTGGGAATTGCCTACCTAACGAGGAAGCTCTTGTCTGCTTTTATTGTAAGTTGAAATGTTCTCTCACCAAAGCAGTATATTAGATTTTCAAATTCACCTAAGTATATGTTTCCAAATGCATTACTAGGTGTCAACCGCTGCAGATAAAGTGCTGTTCATCTGTGCTTGCAATAACTGACATTAGTCAGCTTGTTAGCACTAGTAAGTGACGGATTTTAGGTGCCTGATCGCTGAAATTGCTGACTTATTCTGTGCTGTGACCAAGTCTTGTTGTCGGGTGTGTATGGCCAGTTATATAAGCCTCTCAGGATTAATGAAACCTGGTCTAGAGCATGGCAGGCCTTGGATATGGAACCTGAATCCATAGCCTGACTCAGCCTCAGGTTTGACATCTTAGCCCGGGTCAGTATACGGGATGCCATTTTTCTCAGATTTACTTCTAGATTTGCTTAGAATCCTGAATTACTAGTCCCAGTGGGTTAGGGATGTGCTTGGGAACAAAGACCTAAGTAGCATATCAAGGACCTGTTTGGTAGAGCTCTTTGCACTTCTGATATGTACTTTTTTTTAACAGGAAGTGATTATCTGGGACAAACGATTCAGTAGCTATGGAAAAAATGATTTTGTGCGAGAGTAAATCAAAGAGAAACACAATTTTTTCAGCTAGCAGCATCTTGGTCGATCAGCATCAAAGTGATTCTCTGCCCAAAACCATTGGGGCTGAGTTCCCTTAGAAATTAACCATGGTGCTGTACTTGGAGTTCTGCAAATAGACGCTAGGCTTTCTTATTCGCACCGGCCTCCCTAGGTTTGGCGCCTGGGCTGCAAATGAAAAACAATTTTTGATGGGCTGGGTGTTAGGCTGACTATCAGCGCATCCTATTTTAAGCCCAGCTAAACAGTTTTATCACCCATTTTGCCGATTCTCCTGACATTATATTCCCGTGGAGTGTGACCAAGGCCCTGGTTGTTTAGTTTCCGTCACATCATCAAACTTCTAAAAATTCTTTCTCCAAACTTTACTATCCACCTATCACATCAAATCTCTCTCCTCATGCATGGAGTACTAAACGTGGGTAAATAAAAAAACTAGTTACATGGTTTTAATGTATAAATAAAAAAACTAGTTGCATGGTTTCGATATATACGGCGAGACGAATCTTTTAAGCCTAGTTAGGTCATGGTAGGACAATGTTTACCACAAACAAACGAAAAATGCTACAGTGTCCTATGTAACTTTTTCACTTCACTTTTTACCTTTTCCCAGGAAACACCCCCTAAAGCTCAGTCCTCCATTAAACCGTCGTTTTCAGTTGCATTTTCGGTAGATTCATCTTTTTCAGTCAGTTTTTAGCTGTTGCAGTTGCTGTTGCTCGATCTAACTCCAGCTTTTCTCTTCTGTTCTGCTTTTCAACTAGAGTCATCTAAATTATTACTCGATCTAACAACTCGTCTGTGAGATTATGACTTGCATAACGGCCCACTTGTGTCATCAGCGGAAAAGAGTAGATTCCCATCTAGGTTTTGCCAGCATAGTTTATAATTTTCCTCAGCTTTTGCTAGAATATAAAAGTACTAGCATCCGTTTAATATTATTCCACTACGGACGAAAAGTTTGCAAATCATGGAGGTGGGACCTGGCCACTGTATTTCTGCCCATTATTTGGGACTACTCATGGAGAAAGTTTTGTGCATTTGATTGGTTCCATTTTGTATCGACTAGAATTGGTGATGTCTCTGCGTATGGTCTCTCTTGACCTCCTTTATCTTCGAAAAGAATCGTTTATACTACTAGTGAGGGAAAAGAAAAAGGAAAAAGGATTCTCCAGTACTATACTAGAATATTAATCAAAGTATCTGTGATCTAACTGTGGTACAATTCTGAATTTCTGATGCGTATGTATGACTTATGCGGTAGACTGTAGCGCGTGATTGTGCCGGAGAAAAAAGATGCAAAGAACCAAATAAGGTACTAATATGATTATGTTTTCCTAGAATATACGTATCATTACTGCTGAGATGCCCATCCTTGCCGCGTACTTTTCGGCAATAGTTTGATTTCCTGGTTGTGTTCACTTCCACCAAACTTTTCAAAATTCTCTATCCAAACTTCACTATTCACCTATCACATCAAATCTCTCTCTTAATGTATGGAACACTAAACATGGGTAAATAAAAAATTAATTGCATAATTTTGATGTACGCAACGAGACAAATTTTTTGAGCAAAGTGTCCCTACCGTATCTGATGTGATATTTTCGTTAAATTTTACCATTTTTTAATAAATACAGCCCCTCTAGGTCTGCAGTTCTGCAGTCTCGGTGATAAGGTGGTGATAAGGTTTGTGGGCGTCGCTATCACCACGGTCCACGGGCGTTTACTCCATCCACGCGCGTATTGGATAAAGTACGGGCGTACTGTATGGCAATATGTTCGATGCTGTAGAGATGTTTGGTTCCAGCTGTTGGGCTTGCTCAAGCTTACTGCATCATACTCCTTTCTGGTATCTGGCAGTAGTACTTTCTTGGTAATAAGACAAACCCACTCCAGTAAATACTAACAACTTTTTAATTAAACAGAAATGAACACATAAACTCAAGCCAAACAAAGAGAACTTGAACATAGGTGCGCCTCCCACAACAGGATCTTGGACTCTTGGTAATAGACGCTGATCATCCTCTCAAATATCTAAATACTTTGATGTTTACCAGTGGTAAGTTGTAAAAGTCTTAAGCTAGTAAAGCTGATATTCTTGTAGCACCGCTAAAGCAGCTATCACACTTCCCTTAAATTTGGAATTATGAGACGAGACTCGAGAGCGTAGCTCACACTCAATTCTTGGTTTGGCACACTCGCTTAATCACCTATTTGATAGATTGGTACAGCCTCAACAGATTCAGCTACCACAAAAAGATGTGCTTAGACAAACTCAAGGCAGCCTTTAAAGGATGAACCTATCGGTAAGCTTACCCCATCTAGTGCCGGATTTTTTTTTGAGTAAAATGCACCACGGGTCCATTAACTTTTTATGGTGTGTCACTTAGGTCCATGAACTTCGAAAGTGAATTTTTAGGTCCATAAACTTTTTAACTTGTGTCAATTAGGTCCATACTGCTCCACATGGATTTTTAGCGCTGACGTGGCATGTTGACTGGGTGTCTCCTTCTCTAGCATGGATAGGATGAACCATGTCTGTCTCAGGCATTTCGTCGAGCACGTCATGAGCGTCGTGAGCTCCATTTGTCATCGATGCTCACTTCGCCAGCGCCGCCCCAGTTCGTTGTCCGGCGTGGACATGCGAGCTCTTTCATCGCGTCGCCGATTCTGCTTAGCACCGTCGTGCCACCTTGTCACCGTGCCGCCACTGCCAGCTCCGAGCACTCACGCGCCACAACCGTGACTCTTTCAACTTCACCGTGCATGCGAGCATGGTGAGAAGGCGTGGAGCAAGCTCGGATGAGTGACTGCGGAGTCAATGTGGAAAGTTTACTCGAGCACTTCGAGAAACAGGTGCTGTCCAACGTCATGAACCAGCAGCGCGCGGCGGGCACAACCAACCGCGCTGAGGAGCAGCTCATCCTACAGGTGAGGCTGCTCGACGAGGAGCAGACGGAACTCGTGCGCGTGACACTTGTGCAGCGCCAGCAGCAGGAGCGCTGATGCAGATGCTCCTGCGCTCCTAATCCGCTCGACAAAATGCCTGAAAGGGATCTAGTTCATCCTATCCATGCCAGACATAGATCAGAGAAGGAGACATCCAGTCAGCATGCCACGTCAGCCCTAAAAGCCAATGTGGAGCGTTATAGACCTAAATGACACAAGTTAAAAAGTTTATGGACCTAAAGTTCACTTTTGAAGTTGGTGGACCTAAGTGACACACCCTAACAAGTTAATGGACCTGTGGTGCTTTTTTTTTTGCTTAATGGCACGATCCGGTGACGGATTTCGCTGGCAGCACACAACCTTCCATGGGATCCTATCCCGTGCCAGTTTTAACAATTCGACAGCGACCGTGCGCGACGGCGATCCTCGCCCTGCCTGGTCTTCTTCCGGACGGCTTCCCGTTTCGGGTTCGGGGACACGCTGCCTTTCCCGGGCCGCGAGGACACGGAAGCGCCCGCGCTGATCCCCACCGTCCCCGCCCAGCCATGTGGGCGTGCCGGTGCCGCCCGTGGTGGCGTGCCTGGAAAGCGCGCCGCCGGATAGCCTTTCGGCGAAAGCGCCCCCACCCCGTCTGCCGCGCTCTGTCCATTTCGACGCCGTTTCCAGTGTCTGGAGCCGCCGCCGGCACGCCAGACGGGTCGGAAGGCGTACGAGCCTTTCGTCGCGCCCTCGCCGCGGCACGCATGTCGTCTGCCGTGCCCGTGGGGGTTGTGCCACTTGCCCCCTTTGAGGCTTTGATTGCTCGCCGAGTCAGCACGCTCTTTTTTTTCTTTTCTTTTTTTTGCGAATGAGCTCGCTCATTTTTTTTAGAAAGATCTCGCTCAAATTGTGACTCTGGACGAGGCCGTTGCCCGTTGCCGATCGTCGGGAGAGATTCGCGTCGTCGACGGTGCTTTGCGCGTCGGCTTCCGAGCGATGGTGCTCCGGATCACGGACCAAGGTTCAAGGATGGGTTCTATGGCAGTTTGCGATTCATCTAGATGGAATTTTTGTGTACTAGTCATACCCGTCACTTTGATTTTTACACCGCTACTTCTCGCCCCATGCACCCTTGCTAATTAATTACTCCATCTTGTCTAAATAAGTGATGTTTTTGGGCTTTCTAATGACAATTATTTTAAACATTGAATTATAATTATGTGCTGAATTTTGATATTTGAAAAATAATACGAGTATATTTGTCTCGAGAAATTATTGCGTGATAGTATATTTTTTGTTAAGTATAATTTTCACCAAAACTTTTTCTACCCATTTCTCGTAGAGAATCCACGTGACAGGTCTGTTGGGTAAAGTGCGTGATGAATTCCAGCGCTAAATGAAAAATAGTTTACAGAGAGTTTCCATCGTTTGTGGGTTTTTTTACAGCAAAAAGTTTACCCACCTTGACTACCTACACTCCTACCTACCCACATTATGATCTTCCTAATAATCCCACAACGGCCTAAAGTATGAAGTATGAGCTTCATCCAAGTCAAAGCGTGTAAAAAAGAATGCCTCGATGCTCAACTTCCCATCCTAGTATCCTACACGTCTAGACCCAGGAAGAGTCTGCGCACTTTTATTATATTTGTGCTTTAGCATGGAATTTCTTTTTTATGTTGCTAAACTCTTCATAAATGTCTCCATCATCCTATGACACAAGCCATATTTAGACATGTGAAGCAACAACCATACCAGGGGCACATAACTTCATGAATGGCAGATAGTGTGCGTGATCCCTCCATATAGTTTCTCACCAGATGGCATAAGCGATTGCGTTCTCATTTTTTATGATGATCAACTGCTTCTAGCTTGCGAGAAAATGAATGGTGTAGACGTGACTTTGGCACATAAATTTGAGTAGTTGGACGCAAAGTTGCTTCTGAGCTTGCTTGCATTGTCATCCTACATGTACGCATCGCTTGGGACAATGGAGTTTAGGACTCGCCCCACTGCTCACATTAAACCTGTCCTTCCCAAGCAACATTATAGCTAGAAGCAGTTTTCAAAAAGGAACCAAGGTGCATTTCTGAAAAATGCACTTGTGTTTCACCAGACATGGTAGATTACTAATCAGAATGCACGTATGGTATATGATCTTGTTATCTCCGTGCGTGGCCTTGAGTCATTAGCTTAGGTGTGCACGGTTTCACACTTTCGCTTGATGTGGCCTAAAAAGGAGAGGGCTTTTGTGCACACCGCGGGCGGTGCATCCTTGTTATCATGCTAATTTTGCTATTTATCTTGCAAAGATGCATCCTTTGATGCCTGCAATGTAAGCCACCTTCCTTAGCGCTGCCTAGCCCTAGGTCGCTTCTGACAAGCCTCAATTACAATTCTCTTTCAGCACTGCATACTATAAAGGATTCTTGCGCAATTATAAAATTTCATGTATCTTATACATATTAAATAGTAGCTTGATCTCGTGGAGTGTTATTATGCAGTCTTATTTTCTATTGAACGTACGTGCCGTATGTACGTTCTTGCTAGTTTTTGTTATATGTTACAAATATGTTATAATAAAAATGGCGATTTAGAGTGTGTTTTGAGATTGTGGGGCTAGATCTTAATATGTTGTAATAAAAGGTTGAGCTAACATAGGAGGAAAAAATGTTTTTTTATTAACAAGAAAATATGCACCCAAATTTGAGCTATAGGAGACATAAACAACCTAGGTGGTCAGGGTGCACGATACGCAACACTTCCCACACTAACCGGTTAAGTTCACTTCGTTTACGTCAGTTATTGCACCTAAAGAAAATAATGTGGTTCATATATAAATGGATTCTCTTTTGCAACATGTAATAATTACATTCCAATAAGGTTACTTTATCATCTTTTCAAACGTGGAGCAAAAAGTCTAAACAGAAAAACCAGTGTACCGATTCTTTGAGGAGTATAAATCCATGTTGTACCAAACTAGTTTACTTTTCTTTTCGTAAAGCATTAGTGCATTTGCAGAGTCATGTCGCTACGAAATAGTCCACTACTTGCGAGGAGTATATGCGCATGACAATCCACTACATTTCAATTTTCAAGGGCATTTGTACTCTCAAAAATAATAAAATTCAAGGCATCTAGGCAGCACGTTAGCAGCCTTAGCAGTCTATATGGTGCGCTACAGCATCCACTCATACATCCGGCCTCTCCCAACTCCGAAGTGGCAAAAGGATGAATTTCACCGATTCTCTCTAAAATTTCAAAGTAGTAATATTCTAGTGGCTGTGGTGTGTTTGGTCGAATTAATGGCAGTGCAACATATCGCACGTTGTAAATGTTCCGAAACCAGTTTACCTAGTACGTAAAATAGAACATTTAGGAAAACACCGCTCGGTCGCCCCCGCTCGGGCGGCTCGGGCGGCGACGAGCACCTCCGCCGAGCGAGCTCCCTCCCTCCCCTCCCTTCCCCTGCCGCCGCCGGAGAGGCCCCGCGGAAGCCCGTGCGGACCTCAGGACCTGGGCGGCAGGGCCACGGCGGCCGACGGCGTCGTCGGCGGCAGCGGCGGCCGGCGCGTGGATGGGGCTGCCAAGCGGGAGCAGTGGCGGCCAGCGCGTGGGGCAGGCAGGCCCAGTGTGAGCCGCGAGCGGGACCGGCAGCGACGAGGCACGGGCAGCGGCGGCGCGGAGTAGGAGAGGAGATGTGGCACGACATGCGGGTTTGCGAAAGCTCTATATACAGGGTGGAGTTGTCGCGACGGTGGTACGGTTCTTGCTCCACCACGCGCATGCAGGGCGGGTTGGATGCTCCGGGCGAAAGCCCTTGCTAGCTTCATGCTGGCGGATGGCGGCGGCGTCCTCGGACGTCGCTTTCCCTCTAGAGGGTGTCATCGTGGAGCTACAACCCTATTGTACGAGTTCTCTGGGTGAAAACCCTGTCCAGTTTCTGGACGAGCGACGGTGGTGCCATTGGCGTCATGACCTCCTTGGAGGCGTCGTCTCTAGAGATCCCGCGCGGTTGTAGCACGAGCGGTCCACTATCGTTGGCATGAGCGGTCCACTGTCGTTGGCGACCCCGCCCGGTGTTGGCAATCATGCCGTACGGCATGCAGAAGGGTGTTCGCCCCCTCCCGCCGAGGCGTTTCTTCTTGTTGGTGGCCAGGGGTCGTCGCTTGGTTGCCGTTCGACTGCTCGCAGCGGACCACGGCGGCGGACGTTGCCTAGCAATCGTCAGTGCGGTGTGGGACTGCGTCGGGAAGACGGCGCTTGCGGCAACGGCAATGGGAGGCGACTCGGCCTGTAGGGGATTGCGGCGGTTTGATTCGGCATGGCCGAACCTATCCGGTGCGGTCCAACGTCGGATGACGGCTCAGGCGACAACCCTGATCTACCAACGTCCGCGGCTTCGTGCGGAAGGGTGCAACGTGGTGAGGTCGAAATACGGCGGCGGTCCGGATGCTTTGGTTAAGATTCTTTGGAGAAAGGGCAACCTTGCTCGCTATCTTGACGGTAATACAAGGAACGAGTCCGGAGCATGGAGTTGTGGCGGATGTGGCGAGGCCCCCGCGCACGAGAGAGGCGGTGTCCAACGGCGGGCATGGCGAGGCCCCCGCGCGTTGTGTTGGCTCGGACTCGGTGTTTACATCCCGTCGGAAAGGTCTTGCTTTGTTGCAACGTCCAAGAAGGCGTCTGCCTCCTTTGTTTCTCTACCAAGTGATGGATCGTGTCGAAGTTTCGGTGACTGCAAGGGTGCGGCATGTGGGTGGGAGCTGCCACCGATCCTCTCCGCTGTCGTCTTCGTGTGTGTTTTGCGGCTGTGCCGGTGAGCGGTCGTGAGTGGTACCCCGCGTTGACGTCCCAATCCAACCGGGCGAGTACAGTTTCTTTTTTCTTTCTTTATGTTTCCCTGGCTATGACCTCCTAGAGTCGTAGACTTGTATTTTTTTCTGCTATATCAATGAAACACGCACTATCTTGTGCGGTTCGTTCAAAAAAAATAGAACATTTGCTAAAAAAGAGGTCGCATCTCAAGTAGCTTTATTTTCCATCCTCTCACTCCCGATGTGCTTAAGAATACTAACATGCATCAGATATAATCCGTATTCCCCGTTCAGCCGTTCACATGGCTAAACGTGACCAAGTAACGGGGAAAACGAGACGGAAATCGCTGTGCTCGCTCTCTCTCTCCCCAGGGGACTCTCCGAGCGCTGCGGCCGCGGCAGCTAGGACCGGCCGTGCGCGCGCGGTTAAGAATTGAAGAATGTGCGGCATGAGCCCGGCGTCCGTGGACCGCGCGCTGCCCAGCGACGAGGGGACATGCGCATTCGCTTGAGCTCCGGCGGTTGCCATGGAGCAGAGCACAAAAACGTGCTCGCTCCTACGACTGCGTCCGTCTATTTTGATGCTCACCGCCCTCCGGATTTAGCCATAGAGCCTCGCTCGTCGAGCGGATGGAACTCTCTCGGTCTCTCCCTTCTGCCATCCTCCGCCAGTCGCCGCATAGCCGACCGGCCGGCCGGTGCCGGAGGGCCGCGATGACTGATGAGCCTCCGGCCCCGGCCTTACTGCCACCGGCGTCCACTCAGCTTTTCTCTCCAGTTCGAGGTTGCGAGGCAAGAAGATCGACGACGGACGACCGATGACATGCATATATAGAGCCCATTGCTTCCGTCCGGTCCAGACGAGTGTGATTCTGCTTGTTCTTTCTTGTTATATCCCCTGACCGGTGAAGCGATTGTCTTGTTTAATTTGATGCCATCGTCCTGGTGAGCTCTTGTGTTCGTGTTTTATTTTTCTACTATCTTTTATGTGTGCATGCATCAGAATATGAAGAGGAAATTCCATGGGACGGGAGATTGATAATCCAGCAACATTTGGCAACAGTCTGCTTGCCACCTGATGCTTGTCTTCGGGTTACAGGTGCGTGATTCGTCAGTGTTATTTCATTCCTAGCTGCACTTTAGGGGATTGCGTGACGAAACATAAGTACTTTGTTCAAAAGGTTGGAAGGATCAGTGCCGCTGCAGCCAGTAGTCTGGACTCTGGACAAGCCGGGCAAACACACCGGCGTGGCATACGACATTTCTCTTAGAAAGGAAGGCTGCATGTCCAACCATATTTCCAAGGTTGGAAAAGGCGCTAGACGCTCCCTAGGCGGTGACCCTCCGCCTAGGGTCTAGGCGTTTGCAAGTACATACATGTATCTATCTACCTATTCTATCTATATACTATAAGGATCCTAGAAAATTAAAAACGATTCCCACAAAAAAACCCACCCCCACCCTCTCACAGAGGCCCCACCTATCAGATTTTTTTGGGTGGGGGACGTGGGAAAGGTGGGAAAAACTTGATGTTCTACGCAT
>OAMR01000252.1:332204-343553 GCA_900205405.1 Echinochloa crus-galli | reverse complement strand
TGTACACACCTGTCTCTTATACACATCTAGATGTGTATAAGAGACAGGAATAGATAGAGTGCATTCAACCGGATTTGATTCAACTCAGCACAAAACCGGTCAGACCGGTTCTAGGAACCGGTCAGACCGCTTTTGCCTGGGCTGAGCCAAAACAAGTTGGGGATCGATCTGGACAGATTATGATCTGGAATTTGAACAAATATTGCAATAAATGATATCCCTAGTCCATATGTGAGCTAACACAGTGCAAAACAGGGACTTGTGCCCTCACTGCCCAAACCGGTCAGACCGGTTTGCCAAACCGGTCAGACCGGTTTGCTCCAGGGGAGTGGAGTCTGCCAGAAACTTCGGATCTTCCGAGAAATTTGTCGGATCTTCTGATAATCTTCGGATCTTCCGAGAGTTTGTCGGATCTTCTGATGAACTTCGGATCTTCTTGGCCAGAAACAACTCAAGACAGAGCTACTCGGAACTTCCTGTCGGATCATCCGTCACAAAGTCAGATCTTGCTTTAAAACAGTTCCAAGACCAGCTCCTTTGAACTTAGAAACCATTATGGTGAAATTTGGCTTTAAAACATCCAAAAATTTCCACAGAAAGCTTCACTCAGCTGCTTGGGACCAAACCGGTCAGACCGGTTTGGGAAACCGGTCAGACCGGTTTCACCCAGACAGTAAGGTGATTTCTCCCTCGAAACACAAAACTTTTTTCACCCAAAAAAAGGGTCCACCTAAATATACCCATATTTGTACCCACATCTATACACAATTATCCTGTATCGCTAATAGACAATAAATTGGAGAGTTTTTCTCCATATAAATAAATGCCAACTATCTCTCTATATACATGAAAGAGTGAATACAAAGTATTTTTAAAAGCACTTCAACGGTTTGCCATGACCCACTAAAGTGACACTATTTTAGTACTTATGCCATCAATAAACGTGCGCGCCGCAGAATTAGGACACATACGTAGAAGAAAGTTTAGCACGCGCGTGCCGCGCGGGAATTACAACTAGTTCTAAATAATAGCAATTAACTTAAAACAACAGCTGTGCTATGGTCATTTTAACGGACAGAGCAACGGATTTATGGTTATTTTAGAGAAGTGGTTATTTTGGAGAAGCCCTCGGCTTCGTGGTTAATATAAAAAAAACTCCATCGTGCAACTCCACGAGAAAGCAAAGATGTGTTTACGGAATATCCGACGTGGCGATGTGTACACGTTCAGTTCCCTGGAGACACTGTATTCGCGCTGCAAGAGGTGGCGTTTAGATGTGAGTGTACACGTTCAGTAAGGCCAATCCTCGCAAAAAGAAAAAAAAATAAGGCCAGGCATGGAACAGGACACCCTGTACGCCGTGGAAATCTAAGGAATTCTGAGTCATCTGGAGTCTGGATACAGGCTTCCTCAAACGTGCCGTTTCACGCCGGCGGCTGCACTGTCCATTTGGTTTGAACGACAAAGTGGTTCCGGTCGCTGTCGCTCGGCCGCCGAGGCGCCGACGGTCAATCTCGAGGGGCTGGCAACAGAGGCGAACCGGGGTCCCGGTGACCCCATGCCTGCCCAACCAGCAACCGTCAAGTGTCCATAGAATGTACGTAGGCTGATTGTGATTGGTTTGCTCGTCTCTGGTGTGACGCACGCAGGACGACGGGCACAGGCAGACAGACTGCCATGTTCTTGGCGACTTTGGGTCCTGATCGTTGACTAGCACTGCACACCCAAGCCAAAAGCGGTCAGACCGCTTTCCCAAACCGGTCAGACCGGTTTGGGGTCTTTCAGCACACTAAATTTCCAAGTGTATTTCTCTCAAGGCTATCTCACATGGGTTGATCTAATGAGCACTTTTTGGTGTAAACCAAGACAACTAATGTTGCATCCCTCTTGATAGTACGGCATTCCTAAACTCAAGATTAAAACAATAAATGGAGTCTACCACTTGAGCTTGTAGATCTTCCTTGATGCCATACTTGATCATTCTTCAACTTGAGGGCTTCAACAATTCATGTCTTGTTTGAGCTAATCCAATGTTGAGCTTCATGACTTAGAATTTTCATTGCACGAACAATTCATAAGCCATTCCATCATATGATCAATAAAAGATTAGATGCTTCGCATTGCTTCACTTGATATGACTTGATTGACGTATAGAACCCAAACTATAATGCTAGACCTTTCCACCAAGCAAGGTACCTCGGCTACAAAACCAATTTGCCCTTCACCTTGCTAGGAACGTCACTCGCATCTAGCTTGATCCCTTCCATCCTCTCTTGCCAAATTAAGCTTCGCTTTGCATTGCATCATCAATGAATAACACATTGAAATCCATGTCTTTGACTTGCTTGAATATCTTCTTTGGTAGATAATCTTGTCCATAAGCATCAATGCACTTGAGACCATATACTTATCAATAGAATCATGTCTCACTTTGAAAGTAACCATTGCTATGGAACAAGCCCAAAGAAATCCTAATTCTTCAAATGATTTATCCCAAAATCTTTGACAAGTATCTTATCTATGAGACCAACCAATTTACTTAAGTCTATGTCTCATTTGTCACTATCACACACTTGTCATTTGTATTGCTTGCATGGGATGAATACCACTTGTTTGCTTTCATGTCATTTCCTGCTCATACACTTTAGACAAACAAGTTAAAAGACTAATCATGTTGTCATCCAAAATCACCAAAACATATATCCTAGTTGTTGCTTAAGCATTTTATTTTCCTTTTCAATGGAAGCCATATGAAGAGTGTCACAAGCATAATCATCAACAATTGCTTCATACTTACAAACCAATGTGGCGTTTGAGAGTTTGACTTCTTCAAGCTCCTTGATGAGAGCTTGGATAGTCTCATCTTTTGAGTTTTCCGCCTTTTCTTCTTCTTTGGATTTGATAAGCATGAGTACATCATCTTTGGAAGATGATATAGCTTGTGAGCTTGAAACTTTGCTCGCACGGCGTCGGCCTCCCTTCTTGTGGCCAATTGTGCCCTTCCTGCCCAAACCGGTCAGACCGGTTTGGGAAACCGGTCGGACCGGTTTCTGCATAAAAATGGCAGCTGAGCCGTCTTGCTCTTGTGGCTCCACGGTGGTTGTCACATGAGGCTTGGTGCATGTGTTTGTTGTTGTAGTGCACTCCTCATGTGTCTTGGCTCTTGTTTGGTCTTGTTTGTCGCTTTTGATGTTGCCGAATAGCTTCTCAATTCTAGCCCAAATAAGATGAGCATCGAATAGAGTTGCTTCATCTTCTAGAATCTTTTCTCTAACTTCATCACTCACAACATCAAATAAGAAGTTAGCGACACGAGAGTTGAGTTGAAAGCAATTCATCTCATCTTCGGTTGGGTTGGATATGCTCCAATCAACGTTCGGACGATCAATGCCTTCAACTACAACCCTCTCAAGGATAGGACTCATAGTCCTAAGATCATTAAGCACATTACAAGACCAAATTGAATAGTTTGAGCCGTCACTAGCTAGTGGCTCATATGTTACCTCACAAGTGGTCGACATCTTTCCTCACGGCGGTTAAGCTTGGATGTGAGGCCAAGCTCTGATACCAATTGAAAGGACCTTGATGTCACCTAGAGGGGGGGGTGAATAGGTGAATCTGCAAATTACAAACTTTTTCACACAATCAGTACAACAGAAACCGGTCAGACCGGTTTCCAAAACCGGTCAGACCGCTTAAAGCGGTCAGACCGCTTTGGAGAAGCGGTCAGACCGGTTTTCAACAGAGAAAACCGATTATGTGAATTAACCCCCTCTACGAGTTCTAGCACAAACCAAACTTGATGATGGGCTCTTGTAGATGATATCAAGCAGGTCCACTAAGTCCCTGCACACAATTAGAGCACACCCAAGTAGATCGAAGCGGAAGCGAATTCAAATGCTAGAAATGAACTTGTGAAGGTAAACAAGAGACAATGATTTGTTTTCCTGAAGTTCGGAGTTCACCGCTGCCACTAAGGCCGTCACCAAGACACGATGAATCCTAGTCTCCGTTGAGGGCCTACGAAAGGCGGGCTTATCCACTCCAAGCCACTTTCCTCGGTATCACTAGCTTTTGACCCTTTTCCACGAAGGAGGCAAGGCCAGCCTTTACAAACAATCCGTGGCTTACCACACACGAGGTAGCTCACCGGCGACGCCTAGCCGTCTAGGAGGATCACCTCCAAGAGTAACAAATGCTCCAATGGATGCTTGGCTTCACCGGAAGTGCTCAACACTAAGGATATGCTCGCTATAGCTGATATGAACTATCAATTGCTATCTATTGCTCACAACCCATACATCCCTCAACCCAAATCCAATGATATGATCAAAATCAATCAACTCTCACAAAGAGAGGCTTGGGAGAGCTTGCCTGGTGCTTGGAACAGCCCTAGGCGTGTTAGAATGGAATGGCAACCAGCACCCCTCAAAGGAGAGGGGTATGGGGTATAAATACCCCACACAACCAAAACTAGCCGTTATAGCCGTTGGAAACCGGTCAGACCGGATTCCCAAACCGGTCAGACCGGTTTACGAACTATACTAGCCGTTACACCTGTCAGAGCCCAAACCGGTCAGACCGGTTTCCCAAACCGGTCAGACCGGTTTGGGTCCACTCAGCACCACAAACTCAAAAGCGGTCAGACCGCTTTCCCAAACCGGTCAGACCGGTTTGGGTCCACTCAGCACCACAAACTCAAAAGCGGTCAGACCGCTTTCCCAAACCGGTCAGACCGGTTTGGGTCCACTCAGCACCACAAACTCAAAAGCGGTCAGACCGCTTTCCCAAACCGGTCAGACCGGTTTGGGGTCTTTCAGCACACTAAATTTCCAAGTGTATTTCTCTCAAGGCTATCTCACATGGGTTGATCTAATGAGCACTTTTTGGTGTATGCCAAGACAACTAATGTTGCATCCCTCTTGATAGTACGGCATTCCTAAACTCAAGATTAAAACAATGAATGGAGTCTATCACTTGAGCTTGTATATCTTCCTTGATGCCATACTTGATCATTCTTCAACTTGAGGGCTTCAACAATTCATGTCTTGTTTGAGCTAATCCAATGTTGAGCTTCATGACTTAGAATCTTCATTGCACGAACAATTCATAAGCCATTCCATTATATGATCAATAAAAGATTAGATGCTTCGCATTGCTTCACTTGATATGACTTGATTGACGTATAGAACCCAAACTATAATGCTAGACCTTTCCACCAAGCAAGGTACCTCGGCTACAAAACCAATTTGCCCTTCACCTTGCTAGGAACGTCACTCGCATCTAGCTTGATCCCTTCCGTCCTCTCTTGCCAAATTAAGCTTCGCTTTGCATTGCATCATCAATGAATAACACATTGAAATCCATGTCTTTGATTTGCTTGAATATCTTCTTTGGTAGATAATCTTGTCCATAAGCATCAATGTACTTGAGACCATATACTAATCAATAGAATCATGTCTCACTTTGAATGTAACCATTGCTATGGAACAAGCCCAAAGAAGTTCCAATTCTTCAAATGACATATCCCACAATCTTTGACAAGTATCTTATCTATGAGACCAACCAATTTGCTTAAATTCTTGTCTCATTTGTCATTTCACTTCACTTGTCATTTGTATTGCTTACATGGGATGATTAACACATGTTTTCTTTCTTCATTATTTCCTGCTCATATACTTAAGCAAACAAGTTAAATGACTAATCATGTTGTCATGCACAATCACCAAAACATATAAGTGCCTAGATGCACTTTCAGTGGGGTAGGGATTCGGGGATTTTCTCGGCCTGTGTGAGAAGGTGTTCTTTCTTAATACAATGCCGTGGGGTGGTCTTACCTCCATAGATCGAGTTTTTTTTTTGTCACTGGCTAGAAGCATGAGATGCACTAGCCGTCTCTAGAAGTTGTTTTACATTTCCATCTAGATCCCCAAACTTCAATATATAGATCTACGCATCTCTATGCCGATCAAACCTAACTCATTACCCCTCTCCCTCCCCCCTTATGCAGTCAAGATAGTAGGGAAAGAGCCACCATATTTGGGGAATAGGGCAAGGCCACAACTTTCCAGCAAGAGACCTTGCGAAGGTGCTTGACTCAATGACGAAAGCGGTGCTATAGCGGTGAGGGCCAACAAGAATAGCCTTTGGGTCCTGCCATTAGCTCTATCATTCCTTAGGCTACATTCCTATGTTAATCTTATCTACAATCGAGTCTTCTTGCTTCGACTATCTCACCATATTGACTTCTAAAGCCCGATTATCAAGTTTCTATTATATTGTTGTACATGCAAAATATCCTCCACTCTCGACACTTCACTAGATATCTTTTTGATCCATATCACATTTTCAATCTCTAGGGCCTAATCTCACTAGGCTTGTTCCTTCTATAAGGATTTGCGTGCACGCACATTGAGAGAGAGCACCGGTCATGATAATTTGGACCTAAGTGATATAATTAACAAATTTAAATAAATGGGTCTGCATTTTGAGAGTTGCAGGGTCGTGAGTGTGGGCAAGTTTAAGACCCATGAAAATATAGGACAATAATGACGTGTTCACTCCAGTTCACACAACACCAGTTAATCGAGTTATGAGTGCCCTCTAGCTAACAAAACCTTACTTTAATTTGTTGTTGCATAAAGGATAAAAACAAGGCCAAATTTAATAGGAACCATTCACTATGGTTAATTATAAATATATTAAAAATAAATAGCATATTTCAAGGTGTACTTCAACCTCTTAGCAACATACTATATACTTTAGCATAGAAAAAATTTACTGACACAATTATGTGTCATAAACACCGCTTAACTATTTTTAGATGGCAGACATGTTATGCGGCACTAATTAAATAACTAGATGTGGAAGGCAAATAGACCAAACGTGAGTTGTGCGTCATAAATATTGCATATCTATTTTCAGGCTATGTGGGGGATGACACCATTGACACGTAATGCATCACTAATTTAACTACTATAGTTGTGAAATTGTATATGTCATAAATACCCCTCATCTATTTTTAGACATGAAAGGTGCCACTGATTGAGTAACCTATTTTCGGCTGTTACGTAGCGGAGACATGTAACACTATTCGTAAGCAGCGGGACATATAACACAGCACTGATGAAGTATTATACGCAAATGGACCGACTAACCGAGAGATGGACATTGCACATGGACAACGGAAACGGAATACGGTATCCTAGCAGGCACGGAAGAAAAAAAAATATCGGCGCCCCGAGCCCCACTTGTCAGGCCGGCCGGACGCATCGCGCCGCCTATGGGTGGACATCCCCTGCACAGTGACACGCGGATGGCCGCCTCCCTCGCGCAGCCGCACACCGCCCGGAGAAAAAGGCTTCACCGTCATCTCGCCCCGACCGGAACCCCTAAATTCCCCCATCCCTCCCTTTCCTCTTCCTCTCTCCACTCCACCGCATCCCACCCCTCCACGCCCCACCCCACCCCTGTGCAAATCCGCTGGCCGCATCGAGAGAGGGCTCGGAGAGAAACAGATCAGGTGGCGGCGGATCGGTGGCTGGCTCGGCTTGGCTCTCTGCGGCGGGCGCGATGGGCGGCGAGGCCGAGGGCGGGGAGCGGCGGCTCGGGCGGGTGCTCAGCTTCGGGATCCCGGACACGGCGCTGGGGCTGGTGATGGGGTACGTCGAGGACCCCTGGGACCGCGACGCCATCTCGCTGGTGTGCCGCCACTGGTGCCGCGTCGACGCGCTCAGCCGCAAGCACGTCACCGTCGCCATGGCGTACTCCACCACGCCCGAGCGCCTCTTCCGCCGATTCCCGTGCCTCGAGTCGCTGAAGCTCAAGGCCAAGCCCCGGGCGGCTATGTTCAACCTCATCTCCGACGACTGGGGCGGGTCCGCTTCGCCGTGGATCCGGCAGCTTTCGGCCACCTTCCACTTCCTCAAGAAGCTCCACTTGCGCAGGATGATAGTGTCCGACGAGGACATCTCCGTCCTTGTCCGTGCCAAGGCTCACATGCTCGTCTCGCTCAAGATTGACCGGTGCTCCGGCTTCTCAACGCCCGCTATCGCACTCGTCGCCCGCTCCTGCAAGTAAATCCCGTCTCCCTTATCACTATTTCATCTACAGTTTCCCGTTCTTCTCTCAAAAAGAAATCTAGGGTTTCACGGATGTTTTATCGTGTTGCTTTTTCATGATTCCAAACATCGCTGAGTCATAATTAGTAAAGAGGTATTGTGGGTTTTCAAGGGGAATTAGGAACGGGCGATCTTTATTTATCTCTTTGTTCCATTTGGCACGGCTTTCTATACCTTCGCTTTGTTTGGTGGATCTTCAAATTCTTATAGAAATAGACCTAGAGGAGAATGTACAATTTATTAGAAGAACCTGCATTTTAGATTTGGGCACCTCGTTTACCCTACCGTGTCTGTTGTCATGTGCAGGAAACTGGATACTCTGTTCCTGGAAGAAAGTGCAATTACTGAGAAAGAAAATGATGAGTGGATTCGTGAGCTTGCTACAAACAATTCTGTTCTGGAGACACTGAATTTCTTTCTGACAGATCTCAAGGCATCCCCAGAGTATCTTACCCTCCTTGTGCGCAATTGTCAAAGGCTGAAAACTCTGAAGATTAGTGAATGTTTCATCCCTGACCTAGCCAGTCTGTTCCGCACAGCACAAACACTACAAGAATTTGGTGGCGGTTCCTTTGAAGAGCCAGATCAAGCGGTGGTGGGTAGAAATTATGAGAACTACTATTTCCCCCCTTCATTGCA
Source organism: Echinochloa crus-galli (assembly GCA_900205405.1). NCBI lineage: Eukaryota > Viridiplantae > Streptophyta > Magnoliopsida > Poales > Poaceae > Echinochloa > Echinochloa crus-galli. Next base: position 334,794 of record OAMR01000252.1, on the reverse strand, counting down.
CCGCTTGAGTTTGCTCTACATGGGAACAAATGAGATGCAAATACTTTTTCCATATTCTGGGGCTCTTAAGAAGTTAGATCTGCAATTTACATTCCTTAACACAGAGGATCACTGTCAGATAGTCCAGCGCTGCCCCAACTTGGAAACCTTAGAGGTAATTTGGATATTGTTGTACATACTTTCATCTCCTGTTTTAAAAGTTGCAAAATGAATATGATATTTTAGATGTGTTGTATTGACTCTAATTTTGCTATGGGGGAAAACAGGTAAGGGATGTGATAGGGGACCGCGGATTGCAAGTTGTTGCACAGACCTGCAAGAAATTGCAGAGGCTCAGAGTAGAGAGGAGACGATGATCACGGAGGTCTTGAGGACGAACAAGGTCGAGTTTCACAGGTTGGAGTTATAGCTGTAGCCCAAGGCTGCCCTGAATTGACATACTGGGCGATACATGTCTCAGACATCACAAATGCAGCTCTAGAGGCAGTTGGTACATTCAGCAGAAATCTTAATGATTTTCGCCTTGTCCTGCTTGATAGAGAAGCGCATATAACAGAATTGCCACTGGACAATGGGGTTCGTGCTTTGCTGAGAGGTTGCACCAAACTCCGGAGGTTTGCATTTTATGTGAGACAGGGGGTCCTAACCGATGTTGGCCTTGGCTATGTTGGAGAATTTAGTAAGAGCATTCGTTACATGTTGCTCGGTAATGTTGGTCAGTCTGATCAAGGAATTCTACAGCTATCAAGAGGCTGCCCAAGCTTGCAAAAACTGGAGTTAAGGGGTTGTTTATTTAGTGAGCATGCATTAGCCATGGCTGCGCTACAGCTCAAGTCACTGAGATATCTGTGGGTGCAAGGATACAGGGCATCTCCAACTGGTGCTGATCTTATGGCTATGGTACGCCCCTTCTGGAACATTGAATTTATTGCCCCAGACCAAGATGGGCCTTGCCCAGATTTTAAGAAACAGATTCTAGCATACTACTCCCTTGCTGGAAGGAGGACAGATTGCCCTCCATCAGTAATTCCACTCTACCCAGCATTTTGAGTGTACATACTAGCTTCATGCCAGACTGAATATTATGACCGAGTATAGTTCCATTGCTCCGATTATCTGCAAAGTCAATGGTTCCTGTTCTGCCAATTGATGGGGACATGCCGACATTCCATTACACAGAAACCCAAAAGTAGGCTTTAAGCAGGATGGGCAGCTTGAGGAACAGACTGCTGCACAGACTATCTGAGAATAGTCATACATACCTGAAGGCAGCACTTATGCATCAGCTTATCCTAACCGGCTAGTATGGACATGTAAACTTTATCGTTTTGAGTAGTTTTGAACAAACAATTTTGTAATAATGTGCCCATGTTTAGTGTATCTCATCGTTTTTTTGATCTTTAAGGTGTATGCTGATGCATTGCTATATTGAACAAGTAGGTCAATTAGTAGATCTACAGTCTGATACTCTGACTTGCTTCCATTCGAATATGGAGGGCAATCTGTGACTCCTTAGTTCATTACTGCAGTACAGTCTGACTGACTTCGTCTTTTGGTCTTATGCTGTGGCTGGACATGCTACTCCTTGATATCTTGGAAATCTGGGATTCATGCATGTTTCATGCATACATATTTGAGGAGGTAAACAAAATGTCATCATCCTGGTTTCGGCAGAATTGCATGCTTTTAATGTTAATTTTGATGTCTCACGTAAGATATTGTCCAAGAAACTGTATCGAGTTGTGCATCAGCTTGCTTAGTCTCAGGGGTATCCAACCTGCTTTGTGCTGTGTTTGGCTTGAGTTTTTGGAGTTTGTTGCCGACCTTGGGAACCAGCTGCTGGATGCTATGTGCTTTGTGTTGAAGATAGCTGAGAACTTCTTTTCTTTCAAAGATGATGAAGAGGAAGAGAAGTTAGAAGGATGATTCTTTTGGTTGGCGGTTGGTACTTGATAGGTACTAGTATAATTTCGTAAGAAAATTTCACGAGAAACAGTTGAGGCCGAACGCTGTCTCAAGTCAAAACAAAAGTATGCCTTATTACATGTCAACAAGTATGCCTTATTACAAGTCAACAATTAGACACCAAATATTTTCATCTCCCATTTTCAAAGCGAGCAGAATGGCAGAAGATAAAACAGAAGCATGAAGCTTTTTTAATGTGAGCCGACATTCACTATCTAAAAGGTTTAACATCCATTATCAAAATACCAAAGAAAACAATGGGGAGATTTTGCAGGTCACCATTGGTTGTAGCAGCGTAATTGACAGGAAGAGCTGTGCGGAGCACTGCTTTTCAAATTCAAAGGCACATGTGTAGCAGCGTAATTGACAGGAAGAGCTGTGCGGAGCCCTGCTTTTCAAATTCAAAGGCGCATGTGTTACGGTGTTACCATTGATCGATCCGTTTTTAAGGAAGACGCACCCGCATGGAAGAGCCTGGCTACAAAACCTACTAAGAGCATCTCCAAGGGACTCGGTATTGTGTTAGTTAAGGCCCTGTTTGGTTCCTTGTGCTAAAACTAAAAGGGACTAAATTTAGTCCCAATAGGGACTAAAGATCCAAACTGTAGGGACTAAAACTCATTTA
>OAMR01000252.1:305400-331933 GCA_900205405.1 Echinochloa crus-galli | reverse complement strand
CCTCGAGCCGCCGGACGGCCTCCTTGTTGCCGCCGCCCGCGGCCTCGGGATGGTGCTGGGAGCATTGCGCTGGGGCGGCGGAGGAGGACATGGGGTGCGGGTGGTGGAGGAGGGCGGGGCGCGGCGGCGGCGGCGAGTGGAGGTGGGAGAGCGGCGCGGTGGAGACGACGGCGCACGCCATGACCGGGAAAGGAGGGGTACTACAGGAAGGGTAGAATGGTCTTTGCATGTGGAGTTAAAGATGTTTTAGTCCCTTTTAGTCCTGAGATCCAAACAGCTGTTTTAGTCCCTTGGGGACTAAATTTAGTCCGGCCAATTTTAGTCCCTGGTATCCAAACAGGGGCTAAATATGGAGATTATAATCTTTTTATAAAAATAGAAAGCCATTTAATTTAATGAGGTAATCTAACAGATTGTGTAACTAGCTAAAAATAGCTAGCGAATGAGGTGGGATAAAGAGCCACTAAATTTAAAGTCATTTATATTGTGTAACTAGCTAAAAATAGCTAGCGAATGAGGTGGAATAAAGAGCCACTAAATTCAAAGAGTCATTTATGTAGTCCGTTGGAATCATTTTTTTCTCTAACAATAACTAAATTTAAATTTACAAAATGATTTGGAGATGCTCTAGGAAAGGAACCAAACCTTCAGGCTTCTGCATTGGAAAGGCGCATTCACCATGTATGCATTTCGTTAAACTAATAACTACCAAGAATAACAAGAAGAGACAAAATCAATAACATTTCTGAAATGTAGCAGTACCTCATATACAATCATATAATGTAATAGTAAAAAAGCACACATCCCACGCTGTTTCAAGCTCGGAATATAAGTACCCACATTTTCAAAAAAAACACCAGTACCCACTACCCACGAATACAGATCATACAAATCTTATTCTTTCCTAGGACACAGAGTCGCCGCCGCCGTGTGCGTGGCCGAGCAGGTCACCGCCGCCCACCACCATGTCCTCGCCGCCTGGCACCAGCCGCCGCAGCAGCCCCACCTTCGCCTCCACCTCCTCTTCCTCGTCGCCTCGGCCCTGTTGGCCTTGGCTATGTTGGAGAATTTAGTAAGAGCATTCGTTACATGTTGCTCGGTAATGTTGGTCAGTCTGATCAAGGAATTCTACAGCTATCAAGAGGCTGCCCAAGCTTGCAAAAACTGGAGTTAAGGGGTTGTTTATTTAGTGAGCATGCATTAGCCATGGCTGCGCTACAGCTCAAGTCACTAAGATATCTGTGGGTGCAAGGATACAGGGCATCTCCAACGGGTGCTGATCTTATGGCTATGGTACGCCCCTTCTGGAACATTGAATTTATTGCCCCAGATACACAGGGGAACAGCTTCGAGAATAGCTTCTCTGGGGCGATAAACTGCGGGAATAGCTCCGGCCTCTGGCCCTAGGAGAAGCACTGCGCGACCTGGAGACAGACCGATATCGACGCCTGCTGTAGTATGGTGAAGCAGCATGGTCATATGAAGGTGACCTCCATCTTCTGTAGCGGTAGGGAGACCTTGAACGGTACCGAATGCTGTAGTCAGGTGAGTATGACCGGCGCCGATCATAGGGGGAGTATGATCTCCTTCTATTGTAGGGGGAGTATGATCGCCTTCTGTCATAGGGCGAGTCCGATCGCCGCCTGTCATACGGAGAGTATGATCGGCGTCTACTATAAGGAGAATAAGACCGTTCGCGATCAGGTGAGTATCGTGAACTGTAACGGTCCCTCCGAACAGGTGAGTAGCTTGGGGAATACCTCCGTCCTGGTGTGACCATATAATCAAAATGGTCAATAACAAGTTATTATCAAGAGAATCTAGCAATGCTTATTGTTCTGGAAAGAAATGTGGGCAAAGGTATCCTAAGATGATAGGTGGTTAGTTCATGACCACTTACCACGTGATGATTTTGTGCCAAGATACTTCCCTGGTGTTGGGGCTCTACCTCGTCTTCTCTTTGCCTGTATAATAGGGAACTAGATAAGAAAGTGTCTTTGACATCAAAAGCAAGATCGATCAATTATTGAAAACCTGAATAATACATTTAATATGAAAAATATACAATGTAGGGCATACAACCCTTTGGTTGAGGTGGCATGATTTGGTGTTAGGTTGTATGAGTTTGTTGAAGAGCAGCTACCAACATCTACCCTGTTGCTGTCAACAAAATCTTCAACGAACAGAAGAACACTCAAAAGTTCAGCATAGAAGACTAATCAGAGATATAAATAATTAAATATCACTCTGTATAAGTGAAACCTGGAAATTCACATGTAAGCAACCTCATGATTTTACCTTCTCAACAGTTATGACACGACCTTCCAACACAGAACGGTCCAGATACTTCACGCAGCGATCTGCCTCCTTAACAGTAGCCATGGTAACAAAACCAAATCCTCGTGATTCCCTTGTCCAAGGATCATGCACAATGCTCGCATCAATCACCTATAGCGCAGCCAATAAGGCAAATGAATCGTTGAAGCAATTGTGTGGGAACTTTCCAGAAATAACACTTTAAAATTGCAGATAATTTCTGTAAAGGTTACCTCTCCCTCAGTGGAGAAGTGTTTCTCCAAATCTCGATCCGTTACACGAGCTGACAAACAAGTCACATACAGGTTGTTCCCAGGGTTTTCAGCATCACTCGAGTCCACACTCCTAAGTAAGTTATAGGAATACCGAATGCTCGTGTTACAAGTGACCTAGATGTCTGATGTCTGGACTGTAAACATATAGAACATTAATAGAAACACACTAAGAGGGCATACCTAGAGCGACTTCTGTACCTTGAATAGCTGCTTCTCCTGTAAGGTGAGCGAGATTCGTACCTTTCACCAAAAACAAATAAATTATCACAACGCCAAAGCAACATGTTTTTTTAGGCAAATGGAAATGATGCTCTGGCTTTTAAAATAGTGCCTACCTTGATCCTCTTGAGTAAGACATCTGCAACAAAGAGATCAATAAAATATATTAACATCTGCAATGAGCATTCAAATATACAGGCTAATAGATGACAACATATATGAAATGAATGCTTAATGAACTGCACAACATATCACATAACAAAATGAACACTGAACAGCTTACAGAAAGAATCTAAATTAGTCAAACAGATTGCATAATATGATTAGTGCAGATACTTCTAACTCATGCAGCCACCTGATGTAATGAGTCAACTGGTGAGCAAGATTTCTCAAGTCAGAATTCTAACCACCCTGTTCCACCTCCATTTTTTCCTAATAGATCCAATTGTCTATTCCCTTTTAATCACCTTGTCCCACCTGTCCAACACTCAGCGATTTGACTTTAAATATCTATGGAAGTGCACTACATCTTTGTATCAAAAATAATGCAACCCTAGCATCCGGATTTTGTTCCCAGTACATTTTTATTTTTGTTTTCCGGTAAACTTTGTTAGCATGTCAATTCCTTTCCATATTGAATAATCAATGGCTAGGAAAGCATCATAACTACAGATGTGGGGCCAATTAACATTATTCTCTCCGGAAATTTATTGCCCTCCACAATTTAATTCCGTACCCTAGTGTCAACAATTTTTTCCATTAAAATGTTTAACATATTAATAAAACTTCTAAAACAGGTTCTACACCAGAAGAAAAAAGAAATGATGCAACAGGTGATCCTTAATTTAGTTTCCTTCATCTCATAAATCTAGTGCGCCTTCAAATTGAAACAAACACCATAATGGGATGAATCAACCTAATGTGGTCACAGAAGACTCAGCTCATGTTTTCGCAAATAGTAGTGATCTCAAAAATACCAAGCAAATTAGTATGACATCAGCTAACCACAGCAGCATACAGATTTTCTTACAGCAACTTCGAGCTTGATGCAAAGGTTTAAAGAAAATGGCAAAGGCAAGATGAATTCGTCAGTTTTTTTTCAATGAAAATGACTGATACATGGCCTGAATAACATCATTGTGTCCCATCTTTTTGAAGAAAAGATGTACTTTTTACTTTAATGCATGATCAGAATATCAAATCTTGAAAGTTTTTTTCCCCAAATTGTGAAATGGAAAACTGGGTGCATAAACAATCCATGTCAAACAGCAGCTTTTTTTAAAAATGGTCAATTAAATAATGACCATTTCATAGACCCGTTTGAAAGAGCATTAAATACTTAAAAAACAGCTATTCATTATGAAGATCCATAACAGAGCCCGAAGATAATTCAGTTTCGAGTTGTATTGATAAGAGAAAATTAGCCATGAAAGCGGATAGCGTCAATAACAGAAAACTAACATCATCAAAAGTTTGTGCCTTCTGACTTTCATCTGCCAAACGTTGGTTCAAGTTCTTCTCTGCTAGAGGTATAGTCTCTTGTACCAACTTCATATAATCATCATATACAGTACGAAGTCTATCCAGTTGCTGAAAAAAGGTTTCAGCATCTGAGTATTCCATTGCCAGAGCTTTAACTCTTTCTGCAGTACTTGCGTTCTGCATCCAATATCCTTCTCCCCTTCCTTCGTGCTTAGCCGCTGATAAAGGTTATCATATGCACGACCCTTTGCTACACTCACAGCTCTCTTTGCAGCCCTCTTTGCTAATTTATAGCCCTCGATATTGGCTGCACTCCGATCAAGGTGAAGTCGCTTGAAACATTCCTTTTTCTCCTTAATAGCCATTTGCACCTCGTCATTCCACCATCAAGTGTCTTTCGCTTCTTGTTTTCCTCCCCTACTCACGCCAAACACTTCTGAAGCCACCTTCCGAACACATGTTGCCATCTTTAGCCACATGTCGTCATGAATCAACCTCTAATACTAAATCTTATTCCCAATTTCCTATCTCATGGGAATGGGATAAACCAGACAAATAAGATGGCAGAACATGGGTATATCACGAATACATACATAAAAAAACGCAAAATAAACGCATACGTTGTAGTGGCATCTAAAAGCATAAGATCAGATACGCAGAAACGCGCTACAACAGCTATATAACAGGATAAAGCCAAAAATTAGAGAAATTCTCCTCACAATTGCAAGTTCGTTTTACACGACTAGCGCTTTGATGGCCTTCCTCCCTACTCACGCCAAACACTTCTGAAGCCACCTTCCGAACACATGTTGCCATCTTTAGCCACATGTCGTCGATGGATGTGCTACAAGAGGTGACTAAATTTAGATGACTACTAGCTCGTTTTTCATTTGTAGTATGGATGGATGGATGTGCTACAAGAGGTGACTAAATTTAGATGACTACTAGCTCGTTTTTCATTTGTAGTATGGATGGATGGATGTGCTACAAGAGGTGACTAAATTTAGATGACTACTAGCTCGTTTTTCATTTGTAGTATGGATGGATGGATGTGCTACAAGAGGTGACTAAATTTAGATGACTACTAGCTCGTTTTTCATTTGTAGTATGGATGGATGGATGTGCTACAAGAGGTGACTAAATTTAGATGACTACTAGCTCGTTTTTCATTTGTAGTATGGATGGATGGATGTGCTACAAGAGGTGACTAAATTTAGATGACTACTAGCTCGTTTTTCATTTGTAGTATGGATGGATGGATGTGCTACAAGAGGTGACTAAATTTAGATGACTACTAGCTCGTTTTTCATTTGTAGTATGGATGGATGGATGTGCTACAAGAGGTGACTAAATTTAGATGACTACTAGCTCGTTTTTCATTTGTAGTATGGATGGATGGATGTGCTACAAGAGGTGACTAAATTTAGATGACTACTAGCTCGTTTTTCATTTGTAGTATGGATGGATGGATGTGCTACAAGAGGTGACTAAATTTAGATGACTACTAGCTCGTTTTTCATTTGTAGTATGGATGGATGGATGTGCTACAAGAGGTGACTAAATTTAGATGACTACTAGCTCGTTTTTCATTTGTAGTATGGATGGATGGATGTGCTACAAGAGGTGACTAAATTTAGATGACTACTAGCTCGTTTTTCATTTGTAGTATGGATGGATGGATGTGCTACAAGAGGTGACTAAATTTAGATGACTACTAGCTCGTTTTTCATTTGTAGTATGGATGGATGGATGTGCTACAAGAGGTGACTAAATTTAGATGACTACTAGCTCGTTTTTCATTTGTAGTATGGATGGATGGATGTGCTACAAGAGGTGACTAAATTTAGATGACTACTAGCTCGTTTTTCATTTGTAGTATGGATGGATGGATGTGCTACAAGAGGTGACTAAATTTAGATGACTACTAGCTCGTTTTTCATTTGTAGTATGGATGGATGGATGTGCTACAAGAGGTGACTAAATTTAGATGACTACTAGCTCGTTTTTCATTTGTAGTATGGATGGATGGATGTGCTACAAGAGGTGACTAAATTTAGATGACTACTAGCTCGTTTTTCATTTGTAGTATGGATGGATGGATGTGCTACAAGAGGTGACTAAATTTAGATGACTACTAGCTCGTTTTTCATTTGTAGTATGGATGGATGGATGTGCTACAAGAGGTGACTAAATTTAGATGACTACTAGCTCGTTTTTCATTTGTAGTATGGATGGATGGATGTGCTACAAGAGGTGACTAAATTTAGATGACTACTAGCTCGTTTTTCATTTGTAGTATGGATGGATGGATGTGCTACAAGAGGTGACTAAATTTAGATGACTACTAGCTCGTTTTTCATTTGTAGTATGGATGGATGGATGTGCTACAAGAGGTGACTAAATTTAGATGACTACTAGCTCGTTTTTCATTTGTAGTATGGATGGATGGATGTGCTACAAGAGGTGACTAAATTTAGATGACTACTAGCTCGTTTTTCATTTGTAGTATGGATGGATGGATGTGCTACAAGAGGTGACTAAATTTAGATGACTACTAGCTCGTTTTTCATTTGTAGTATGGATGGATGGATGTGCTACAAGAGGTGACTAAATTTAGATGACTACTAGCTCGTTTTTCATTTGTAGTATGGATGGATGGATGTGCTACAAGAGGTGACTAAATTTAGATGACTACTAGCTCGTTTTTCATTTGTAGTATGGATGGATGGATGTGCTACAAGAGGTGACTAAATTTAGATGACTACTAGCTCGTTTTTCATTTGTAGTATGGATGGATGGATGTGCTACAAGAGGTGACTAAATTTAGATGACTACTAGCTCGTTTTTCATTTGTAGTATGGATGGATGGATGTGCTACAAGAGGTGACTAAATTTAGATGACTACTAGCTCGTTTTTCATTTGTAGTATGGATGGATGGATGTGCTACAAGAGGTGACTAAATTTAGATGACTACTAGCTCGTTTTTCATTTGTAGTATGGATGGATGGATGTGCTACAAGAGGTGACTAAATTTAGATGACTACTAGCTCGTTTTTCATTTGTAGTATGGATGGATGGATGTGCTACAAGAGGTGACTAAATTTAGATGACTACTAGCTCGTTTTTCATTTGTAGTATGGATGGATGGATGTGCTACAAGAGGTGACTAAATTTAGATGACTACTAGCTCGTTTTTCATTTGTAGTATGGATGGATGGATGTGCTACAAGAGGTGACTAAATTTAGATGACTACTAGCTCGTTTTTCATTTGTAGTATGGATGGATGGATGTGCTACAAGAGGTGACTAAATTTAGATGACTACTAGCTCGTTTTTCATTTGTAGTATGGATGGATGGATGTGCTACAAGAGGTGACTAAATTTAGATGACTACTAGCTCGTTTTTCATTTGTAGTATGGATGGATGGATGTGCTACAAGAGGTGACTAAATTTAGATGACTACTAGCTCGTTTTTCATTTGTAGTATGGATGGATGGATGTGCTACAAGAGGTGACTAAATTTAGATGACTACTAGCTCGTTTTTCATTTGTAGTATGGATGGATGGATGTGCTACAAGAGGTGACTAAATTTAGATGACTACTAGCTCGTTTTTCATTTGTAGTATGGATGGATGGATGTGCTACAAGAGGTGACTAAATTTAGATGACTACTAGCTCGTTTTTCATTTGTAGTATGGATGGATGGATGTGCTACAAGAGGTGACTAAATTTAGATGACTACTAGCTCGTTTTTCATTTGTAGTATGGATGGATGGATGTGCTACAAGAGGTGACTAAATTTAGATGACTACTAGCTCGTTTTTCATTTGTAGTATGGATGGATGGATGTGCTACAAGAGGTGACTAAATTTAGATGACTACTAGCTCGTTTTTCATTTGTAGTATGGATGGATGGATGTGCTACAAGAGGTGACTAAATTTAGATGACTACTAGCTCGTTTTTCATTTGTAGTATGGATGGATGGATGTGCTACAAGAGGTGACTAAATTTAGATGACTACTAGCTCGTTTTTCATTTGTAGTATGGATGGATGGATGTGCTACAAGAGGTGACTAAATTTAGATGACTACTAGCTCGTTTTTCATTTGTAGTATGGATGGATGGATGTGCTACAAGAGGTGACTAAATTTAGATGACTACTAGCTCGTTTTTCATTTGTAGTATGGATGGATGGATGTGCTACAAGAGGTGACTAAATTTAGATGACTACTAGCTCGTTTTTCATTTGTAGTATGGATGGATGGATGTGCTACAAGAGGTGACTAAATTTAGATGACTACTAGCTCGTTTTTCATTTGTAGTATGGATGGATGGATGTGCTACAAGAGGTGACTAAATTTAGATGACTACTAGCTCGTTTTTCATTTGTAGTATGGATGGATGGATGTGCTACAAGAGGTGACTAAATTTAGATGACTACTAGCTCGTTTTTCATTTGTAGTATGGATGGATGGATGTGCTACAAGAGGTGACTAAATTTAGATGACTACTAGCTCGTTTTTCATTTGTAGTATGGATGGATGGATGTGCTACAAGAGGTGACTAAATTTAGATGACTACTAGCTCGTTTTTCATTTGTAGTATGGATGGATGGATGTGCTACAAGAGGTGACTAAATTTAGATGACTACTAGCTCGTTTTTCATTTGTAGTATGGATGGATGGATGTGCTACAAGAGGTGACTAAATTTAGATGACTACTAGCTCGTTTTTCATTTGTAGTATGGATGGATGGATGTGCTACAAGAGGTGACTAAATTTAGATGACTACTAGCTCGTTTTTCATTTGTAGTATGGATGGATGGATGTGCTACAAGAGGTGACTAAATTTAGATGACTACTAGCTCGTTTTTCATTTGTAGTATGGATGGATGGATGTGCTACAAGAGGTGACTAAATTTAGATGACTACTAGCTCGTTTTTCATTTGTAGTATGGATGGATGGATGTGCTACAAGAGGTGACTAAATTTAGATGACTACTAGCTCGTTTTTCATTTGTAGTATGGATGGATGGATGTGCTACAAGAGGTGACTAAATTTAGATGACTACTAGCTCGTTTTTCATTTGTAGTATGGATGGATGGATGTGCTACAAGAGGTGACTAAATTTAGATGACTACTAGCTCGTTTTTCATTTGTAGTATGGATGGATGGATGTGCTACAAGAGGTGACTAAATTTAGATGACTACTAGCTCGTTTTTCATTTGTAGTATGGATGGATGGATGTGCTACAAGAGGTGACTAAATTTAGATGACTACTGAAAGCTCAGACTTCGTTTTATCTGAGAACTAGATAGCTAGCAAACCCAAGCCCTGAACAATAGCCTCCGATCCAACTAAATTAGAACTTACTCGTAAAATATTTTGAATTTGGTTTGTGCTCTTAGTTTCAAATCATTATCTAGATATACAAATAATTATATGTAGAAAAAATCAAGACGATATATAATTTAAAATGGAGTGAATATTGACTTGGGATGGAGAGATATTAAACTACTCTTTTTTCTACCTATAAATATCCTTCTCCCCTTCCTTCGTGCTTAGCCGCTGATAAAGGTTATCATATGCACGACCCTTTGCTACACTCACAGCTCTCTTTGCAGCCCTCTTTGCTAATTTATAGCCCTCGATATTGGCTGCACTCCGATCAAGGTGAAGTCGCTTGAAACATTCCTTTTTCTCCTTAATAGCCATTTGCACCTCGTCATTCCACCATCAAGTGTCTTTCGCTTCTTGTTTTCCTCCCCTACTCACGCCAAACACTTCTGAAGCCACCTTCCGAACACATGTTGCCATCTTTAGCCACATGTCGTCATGAATCAACCTCTAATACTAAATCTTATTCCTAATTTCCTATCTCATGGGAATGGGATAAACCAGACAAATAAGATGGCAGAACATGGGTATATCACGAATACATACATAAAAAAACGCAAAATAAACGCATACGTTGTAGTGGCATCTAAAAGCATAAGATCAGATACGCAGAAACGCGCTACAACAGCTATATAACAGGATAAAGCCAAAAATTAGAGAAATTCTCCTCACAATTGCAAGTTCGTTTTACACGACTAGCGCTTTGATGGCCCGATATAAAACATAAAAGAAAATCGAAGGAGATACCTTTCGTGGCCGATCCTGCCCCGGCGGAGCCTTCTCGTCGTCCCCTCTCCTGATCTCCTATTCTCCTCGCTTGCGTCTTGCTTCTGTTACGGCAGCTTTCTTCCCGTTGGTCTGCGCGGTCGTGTGATTAAATAGAGTGGCCAGGCCAGGTGGGCGCTGGGGGAAGGTTCTGGATGGGGGCGGACGCGAAACACTCTCAAATCCGGTTGAATCGGCTGGGCGCACGCATCACGCCACCTTCCGATTTACTCCGTACAAACACATGGCGCCGCTTCGCGCCATAAAATATTCTTTTCTTTGGTTTTATTTTTTTTGTCTACCTTTAGGTTTTTTTTCCCACTAGTTGCAATGCCCGCGCAGTACGCGCCGCGCGTGCTAAACTCTCTTCTACATATTTGTCTCAATTAATGTGTCATGCACGTTTATTTGTGACATATAGATACTAAAACATTGTCACTTTAGTGGCCATGGTAAACAGACCAGCCATACGAAGCACTTTTAAAAATACTTTATATTCGTTCTCTCATGTATAGAGAACTTTGTATTCGCAAAACTCAATAGTTGTTGCACGTGTGTATATAGATGGTGTTTAGATGTTGAATTTGGGAGGGTGAATTTGGGAGTATGATGTCACTTCGTAAGATCCTTTTAGTATAATATATATATATATATATAATAATATAGATAGATAGATTTGTGATACGGTGTAGGGTTTTCTGATGGGCCCATTTGAGACATGACGCAAGGCCCATTCAGTGTAAGAAAACTCCTCTGATGTTGTGACGCTTCCTCTTATGAATTTTGTATCGTTCTACGGCCACAAAGATTTTTACGTCGCTTGTCTACGTACAAGAAGTACTTCAATCGGCCCGTTGCACGAAAATATTGGATCATCCGTTTTCTTCAATCTCAGGTAGCACTGTCGATGCTGTTCTTCCTCCTCCCAGCTCTCTTTCCCCTGTCATGAAGCCATGGGATCTCACAGAAGCTCCATGTCAATGTGACATTGCCTATCGGTCTAGTGTTTCGATCACACTCTTGCGCTTTGCAAAAGTAAATCTCCTTGGGCCTCTCACCGAAGGTCTATCTACCGAGTCTCGACCGACTATCACTATCAGTCTATCACCTATCCCGTAGAACTCGTAGTTATTATTATCTCTTAAATTCTACTAAAGGTAATGATGAAACTAATATGATACTGTAGGTATTAATGTTTATATATACATACTCCGTACTTGAGAATTTAACTTGAAGCAGAGTTAAAGTACATTATAATTTAGAAGGAAGTGTGTTTTATAAAATCTATATATAAGATAATAAAAGGATATCGTTCTACAATTAGGTCCTGCCAAACAAAGGAAAATTACCATTAGTAATGAGCCTGCGATGGCCCACCTGCAGCCTCAGTTGCAAAGTCGCAAACCGGCGCGGTCGGACCTCGGCCGCAGCGTACGCCCGAGCCGCGGCCAGCCGGGCCACCATCCAATTTGGCGGTTGGATCCAGGTCCAGAGCGATCTAGTACGCATCATCTCCTCACTGCACCACCCCACCCGACCCGAAAAGTCCCACGAGACAGACAAGCCTCTTGCTCGCCGGAGATCTCCCTACTCGCCCGGCCCCTTGCCCCGCGGCCATGGCCTCCGGGCAGGACTCGTCGGGCACGACGCTGATGGATCTCATCACCTCGGATCCGTCGGCAGCCTCGGCCTCTGGGGCCTCGTCGCAGCAGCAGTCCTCCTCGGGCGGCGGCGGCGGTGGCGGCGTCGGCTCCTTGCTAGGGAAGCCCGCGGCGTCGGCGGCGGATCGCAAGTCTAAGAAGGGGACGCTGATGCAGATCCAGAACGATACCATCTCTGCCGCCAAGGCGCTCAACCCTGTCAAGGTCCTGCCCCAGCGGAACAGGAAGAAGAAGGCGCGTCCTCGCTCCCCTCCCCCCACCGTCGCGTCATTTCTACCCTCCGCTTTCCAGTCTAACTCTGTGGTCTTTGCTTCTCCTGCAGCCCGTCTCGTACGCGCAGCTGGCGCGGAGCATCCACGAGCTCGCCGCGACGTGTGACCAGGTTTGTCCTGCTCCTGCTTTTGTTCTATAGAATTGCATGATGCTAGCTTGGATCTGTTGCCTTTAGCTGCTCTTGTGCTATCCCTTTTGTAGAAAAGCTCCCAGAGGCAGCTTGTAAACAGCGTATTCCCCAAGCTCGCCGTATACAATTCTGTGGATCCTTCGGTGGCTCCATCTCTTCTCATGGTAAGCTTGCCGCGATGTCACTTCGTAATCATTGTGTCACTGTAGCATTTCGTTTGTATTTGTGAAAAATTGTCCAAAAATCGATTAATTAGGCTCAAAATGTTCGTCTCGCAGAGCACAACAGAACTGTGCAATTAATTTTTGATTTCATGACATTTTGATGTGATGTGGAATCTTCTTTTTGCATAGTAAATTTGGAAGTTGCTTTTTGCATCTAAACACGGCCAGCTTTAGTTATTCTCAAATCTAGAGGCACATTATTTTTCGAGTTAGTTGGTCATTATTTATATGGAGAAAAACTCTTCAATCTTTTGTCTATTAGCAATACGGGATAATTATGTGTACATGGGGAGTTAGGGGCCACCTGGCCGGAGGTGGGTACGCGCGGGACGGTGGGTGAAAAATTTTTTGCGGAGAATGAACTAAAAATGCCTGAAACATCAAGTCCCCCACAAAAAAATCTGACAGGTGGAGCCTCTGTGAGAGGGTGGGGGTGGATTTTTTGGTAGAAAACGTTTTCAATTCTCTAGGATCCTTATAGTATAGATAGATATATGCACTCAAAATTTTGCAGAAATGAATTTAGATCATTAGTTCTCTACCTTTTTTTAGGGCTTAATTCTCTAGCTAGTGATAGAATGTAAAATCCGCATCTGGTTATTTCTACATGCATATAGGATTCTTCAAGCCGTCCTATCTGACGAGTTCAATATAAAAACAAATACTTTTGATTTCCCCACTTGTCAAAAAGGAAAGGGAAGAAGCTAAACTTAAGGTTTAATTTACTTTACTTGACTCTTCCTTGTCCAAAAAAAAAGAAAAAGAAAAAGTCCAGGCGGGAGAAGCTGCGTGTCGTGTCGCGCCGGAGCACCGTCTTCTTCCTCTGGGCTATGGCAGCTCCAGCTAGCTGATTCCTTCACGTAACCGCACTCCGACCCAGGATGACGTGGACCCACCGAGCCCCGCGGCGAACCAACGTTGAAAACCGGGAGCCGGTAGATGTGTATAAGAGACAGCGTCGGGCACGACGCTGATGGATCTCATCACCTCGGATCCGTCGGCAGCCTCGGCCTCTGGGGCCTCGTCGCAGCAGCAGTCCTCCTCGGGCGGCGGCGGCGGTGGCGGTGGCGGCGTCGGCTCCCTGCTAGGGAAGCCCGCGGCGTCGGCGGCGGATCGCAAGTCTAAGAAGGGGACGCTGATGCAGATCCAGAGCGAGACCATCTCCGCCGCCAAGGCGCTCAACCCTGTCAAGGTCCTGCCCCAGCGGAACAAGAAGAAGAAGGCGCGTCCTCGCTCCCCTCCCCCCCACCGTTGCGTCATTTCTACCCTCCGCGTTCCAGTCTAACTCTGTAGTCTCTGCTTTTCGTGCAGCCCGTCTCGTACGCGCAGCTGGCGCGGAGCATCCACGAGCTCGCCGCGACGTGTGACCAGGTTTGTCCTGCTCCTGCTTTTGTTCTATAGAATTGCATGATGCTAGCTTGGATCTGTTGCCTTTAGCTGCTCTTGTGCTATCCCTTTTGTAGAAAAGCTCCCAGAGGCAGCTTGTAAACAGCGTATTCCCCAAGCTCGCCGTATACAATTCTGTGGATCCTTCGGTGGCTCCATCTCTTCTCATGGTAAGCTTGCTACATGCCATTCCTCGACTGCATTTTGCTCAGCATGCTTTATTTCTGGAGATGGAACTTAGACTGCTCACAGCAAATTCAGATATGATAGCACCATAATGGCACATGAGAGAATCTAATTTCAATTAGCTTGATTTCTTGAAGGCACTTATTTGTTATACTGAAGTCACATACTTAACGTAGACCATTGCTGCAGTAACCTGAGATATTGTGTACTTTAATCATCTTTTCCCCCCCATCACATTTGCAGCTCCATCAGCAATGCGAGGACAGAAATGTTCTGCGTTATGTATACTATTATCTGGCACGTATACTGTCAGATAACGGTTCCCAGGGTTTAAGTGCTGCTGGTGGCATACCCACGCCAAATTGGGATGCTCTTGCTGACATTGATGCTGTCGGGGGAGTGACCCGAGCTGATGTTGTACCCAGGATAGTTGACCAGCTTTCAGCGGAATCCTCCAGCGACGATGTTGAGTGTACGCTTCTATGCTATCTCGCACATCAAAGTTCTAATATGCAAAATTTATGATCCAACCCTACCTTTTGCCACTTATTCAAATACCTCATATTTGATAGGGCTGCTTCGTGGTGGCACTGAAGTCAATTAATTGCGTTTCCTCATTAGTTTTATAAAACTTAAACCCATCATCTCTATTATCCTTTTGGGAATTTGTTTCCTCTTGGATTTTTCTTGAAGCACTATAATGAAAAGTTATATTCCTAGCAAACATCTCGCCCTGCATAACAGGCACCATATGCTTAACTGCTTAAGTTATGAAATACCTTAGTTGAAACTTGGCATCAACCTGACTGCTTGTTACGAGCAATAAAAAATTTAAATATCACGATGAGTGGCTCAGCAAGAACAAAATATTCTATGCCAATTAATATCTTAAATCCTTGTCCTTCTGAGTCCTTGTTGAATTATGTCACTTGTTTCTTCATTGCACTTAATTATGGATCCTGGCCTTTGAAGTTCATGCGCGGAGACTTGCGGCCCTGAAGGCGCTTACATCAGCTTCCACTAGCAGTTCGGAGATGATGGAAAAAATCTATGAAATTGTGTTTGGCATTTTGGAAAAGGTAGGCCATTCATAATGTCAGTTATGGGTTGTACAGTTCCATTAGTCCTTACTTTTACTCTTCTAAGCCCTATTCAGTTTCCCTTGTCTTGGCTTTGGAAAGCTGACAGTGTTTTCTCCATGGTATATCTGGATGCTTTCAGGTGGCAGATACTAAACAGAAACGAAAGAAGGGTATCTTTACCAAGCAAGGTGGTGATAAGGAGGTACTGTCTTGATTCAAAATGCACATTTAATTTCTGTGCTGCTAAGTACTCCTGTTTGCATACGCTATATGGTATGAATTATCTACTCTTAACCATTCTCTCAAGGCATCTGGATATTACGATCGTTGACCTGATAATTATAAGCATGAAAAACAGACTAAGTGCTACAGCATACTTAACCCTGCAGGTTTTCTGCATTAATGGCAAAGATGATGACCAACTCTTTATTTTCAGCTGAAAATTACAATTCTTCATGATGCCGTGAACTCAAACTTGTGATGCTCTATTAATTTTGCAGTCTATCATACGTGGTAATTTGCAATATGCTTCTCTAAGTGCACTAAGGAGGCTTCCACTTGATCCTGGTAATCCAGCATTCCTGCACCGAGCTGTCCAAGGGTGAGTTTGGATTTATTGTCTTTGTAAAGCTAATTTTAGGTTCACCATCCACTTTGTATTCTGAACCTTTGTTATTTTACTAGTTCCCAGCTGGATTTTCGTTTTGCTTAAATAAAAACAGATTTTGGGATGCGAGCATTGTTTGTGGTGTCTTTTCTTTTGTTGTCTTTATATTTCTATTTGGAAAACCAATAGTAATGTGACTCCTGACGTAGTTGTGATATTTGTTTATTTATTTATTTATGTCACGTTTCTGTATTCAAACTATCTTAATACATATGCCAGGACGAACACTTGACCCAGTGTTTATCTGTCCACGAAGATTTATTTCGGCAAAACATATTTAGAAATGATAGTCTAATATATATGTAGGAATATACTGTTTCATATTCATCTTCCCATTTGGCTTGATACAACTGCAGGGTTGAATTTTCTGACCCAGTTGCTGTGAGGCATGCGCTGTCAATAATCTCTGAAATAGCTGCAAAAGATCCATACTCTGTTGCCATGGCATTGGGTCAGTTTCCTCATACTGCTAATAATTGCACATGATGTTCATTCATTTTGATACGTGAACAGAAAATATGCCATTATATAGATTGTTGCTGATCCTTCGTGCACCTAGCACATACTAAAAAGTTAACTGTAACAGTAGAAAATCCAGTCTTGATCTTGACCTTTCTGTATATTTAGTCATTAAGTCATTATGTAAATAATTTATTTCATTCCATTTAAGTGGTTTATCATTCTCATGTATGGCTTCATTTAATGCAGGCAAAAGCGCACAATCTGGTGGTATGTTTCTTTTTCTTGAACTTATTATTTTTTTGTTAATGCCTTATTTTATCATTTGAACATAATATGTTAGAAAGTTATTTCATCAGGTTAAATTTGCAACTTCTCTGCTAATATATGTTTCGAGCAATTCTTTGTTTTTTTGTTTTTTTTGAGGAGAAAGCAAGCAAAACAATTCTATTACAAGGATCATGGTTTCTTTATGTTTTTTTCTGTGTGCAAAATACCGATATGCCAATGACTTTTATTCTGTGAAGAAGTGAATATAGGTTAACTGCACTTCGTATATGTGCATCACTTGCCTAACCACATGGTTAATAAGTAATGTCATATTACCTTATTTTGTCAACTTCAGTTATGTTAGAATTTCTTCTTTTCAATTTGATGTACTTATACTTGTACCATATCATCGAAACAGGAGCTCTCCAGGACATTCTTCATTTACATGATGTTCTTGCCAGGGTTTACCTTGCAAAATTATGTCATTCAATATCTAGGGCGCGTGCATTGGATCGTAAGTGCATTTTTTTTTTGTGCCTGTCCTGAATTCAGATGTGTGATTCATAATATCGGGTGCAGGGTGCGTATATCAAATTGGTTTTGATAATATACAATTTATGCAGAGAGGCCTGACATAAAGTCTCAATACAGTTCCCTCCTTTATCAACTTCTTCTGGATCCCAGTGACAGGGTCTGTTTTGAGGCTATAAATTGTGTGTTGGGAAAAGTTGACAACACTGAAAGGTACTAACTATGTGGGGGAGTATAGTTGTATTGTTCAATAGCTTGTCACAATGACAGAAAATGTATTAATTTATCACCACGTCTTGCAGCACGGAGGACAGAGCTGGTGGATGGATTCGGTTAACTAGAGAAATTCTCAAATTGCCTGAAGCGCCTTCTGTAGCATCAAAGGGTGTTCTGTCAAAATCTAGTGAAAAGTCTTCAAAAGCAAGGCGACCTCAGCCTCTCATCAAACTTGTAATGAGAAGGTTTGTCGTATCTCCTTATGACTGCACAAGGGGTTGATCTCCCCAGTTTCCTGTATGCATCCCCTGGTCCTGGATGCTTTACTATTTCTTTTTTCTTATTCTCAGATTGGAGAGTTCATTCCGTAGCTTCTCTCGTCCGGTTCTTCATGCTTCTGCAAGAGTAGTTCAGGAAATGGGCAAAAGTAGAGCAGCTGCTTATGCTTTAGGTGCTTACGATGAGGGGGCTCCTCTTGATGTTGAATCTCTTGATTCTGATCTTGAGAATCCAATGGCTGAAGGTATGATGACTATTGTATATTTTAGTTATATGTTGTCACATTCAAGACTAATCTTATGTTGAATCATACATCCTTCATTTAATTTTGGTCAGAGCAGGGTATTCAACTAGGATATGCTTTTTCTTGTTGAGTAGACCGATTTCTATGTAACTCCTTAAAGTCTTAATCATGTTTACCCCCTCTTACCTCTATCCTAGTAAGAGGGGGTTTTGATGGACCACTCTCTTTCCCTATAATACAAAGATATGCAGCTCTCCTGCGTGTTTGAGAAAAAAAAGTCTTAATCATGTATCTGGATGTATCAAGTTTGTAATAAAATTGAGGGTCGTATTCTTAATGCTGATTAGCTAATATTGGTTTTTAATATTACCATGTGACTTTTCCTTGTTTATGCTGTAGGTACTCGGAAGCCTAATCCGCTATCCAATGGTCATGGTGGAATGGACACAATAGCAGGGTTGTTAGCATCACTAATGGAAGTTGTGCGGACAACGGTAGCATGCGAGTGTGTATATGTTCGAGCAATGGTCATCAAAGCTTTGATATGGATGCAAAATCCACATGAATCTTTTGAAGAACTAAAATCTATCATTGCATGTGAGCTGTCTGATCCAGCCTGGCCTTCCTCTCTCCTGAATGATGTTCTACTAACCTTACATGCTAGGTTCAAGGTATTGGATCCCTTCCAGTGTTTGTTTTCCCCATTTAATGTGTTATATTATCTGCTGTGTGCCTCAAATCATATCTGAGCTTAGAAGCAGATTTAGCCGTTCTGTAGTGGCATTGAGTATTCACATATGCAAGTACTATAAGTAATGTTCTTTTTAAAAACAGCGCTACCTTCTTTTTGTTTGCTTTATTTTGATTTTTTAACATGAAATTGATTTCTTTTCTATTTTTTTGTACTTTCTCTAGCTCCATTTTTGCTTTCCCCATTGCTTTTGTTTCCTACAGTTGTTTATTCATGTTTCTTATAGTTATTTTATTAATGTCTTTCTGGTTTTTGTTACATTATAGGCAACACCAGATATGGCTGTGACTCTGCTTGAGATTGCAAGAATTTTTGCCACTAAAGTTCCTGGAAAGATTGATGCCGATGTTCTACAATTGTTATGGAAGGTAGACCTTTTTCTCTCAAGAAGTTTTGAATGTTATATAGAACCATCTACCAGTGCAAAGCTGCTAGTACTTGCATATTATGCACATTACCATTAGTTTCTCGCAGCATTGATGTCACACTTATGTTAGTTTGGCAAAGGCTTTAATTTAACCTAGAATGGCAATGCGAACTCCATATCTTTTTTTTTTTTTAATTTTTTCTTTAAGCTTTGGCCTTGGAACAACAACATATTGATGTTTTGCCTTTCAATTATCAGGTTTGGTTTCTAGGGGAAAACGCGAATTATGCTGCATCTGAGTATGCCTGGGAGTCTGCAACGCCGCCTGGTACTGCACTAATGATGCTAGATGCTGATAAAATGGTTGCTGCGGCAAGCTCACGCAACCCTACACTTGCTAGTGCTCTGACGAGACTTCAAAGATGTGCATTTAGTGGCAGCTGGGAGGTAGGGTCCTTTGCAAAGGAAAATTCCTTTTATTATGTTTTAGAAGTGGTATCGCCTCCTTATTTAGTTCTTTTTTGTTTTTTCTCACCTTACTGTTAAACCTGTAGATTCGCATCGCTGCTGTCCAAGCCCTAACTACCATTGCAATAAGATCTGGTGAACCTTATAGACTGCAGATATATGAATTTCTTCACGCTTTGGCTCTTGGGGGTGTGCAGTCAAACTTTTCAGAATTGCAATTAAGTAATGGGGAAAATCAAGGTGCCAGTGGTACTGGTCTTGGATCTTTAATAAGCCCAATGCTCAAGGTTCTTGATGAAATGTATAGAGCTCAAGATGATCTTGCTAGGTATGTTTGCCACTAAAATTCCTCGTGGCCGTGGAGAACAGTCTTGAAGTTACATCATTCTTCAATTCTTTTTTTTTCCTTCTGTTTTTGCAGAGATATTCGCCAGCATGATAATAGCAAACAAGAATGGAGTGACGAGGAACTTAAGAAACTTTATGAAACTCATGAGAGGCTTCTTGATTTTGTTTCTTTATTCTGTTTTGTTCCTAGGGCTAAATACTTGCCCCTTGGTCCTACGAGGTATGTTTATTCAGTAGCAATGCAATTTTCGTTTGCTTGAAATCTTCATTTGAAATTGCCTAAGAACTTCAAAATTCGGTTCATCAGTCATACATTCTTGCTATCTTCAGACTTTGTGCCATCCAAATAGACTTGTGCAAATGGATGCCTGCTTGCCTTTATTTCTTTTGCCGTGATGCGGTATTTTGTTAGTATTCCTGTCCCTTTGACATCAATTACGTAAAATCATATGGCAGTGCCAAACTCATTGATATCTACCGCAACCGGCATAATATAAGTGCATCTGGTGGTCTAAGTGATCCTGCTGTTGCTACTGGAATATCTGAGCTTATGTACGACTCCAAAGATGTACATAAAGAGACCACTACAATGCAGTCTGGAATCGACCCTGATCTGGCAATGGCCTGGGCAGCAGGTTTGGAAGATGATGTTTGGGCAAACAACGCGCCAGCTGTGGATAAAGTGAGATTCTTTGCTGTGTTCTGTCTTTTGTTAATTACTGTACTGCTATGTGTCTGCTTCCTAACTGTTCAAGAGCTATTGTTTTCTGAGGAAGAGAATTTAATTTCTAGCTTTTCTTCACTGGATGTGCTTAATTTGAGAGTGACTTTTTTTTACCACTGAAACTGTTTCATCCAATGATAGGTAAAGGACTTCCTTGCTGGTGCTGGAACTGATGCTCCTGATGTGGATGATGAGGAATACATGAATTCTCGGCCATCAGTCGGCTATGATGATATGTGGGCTAAGACAATTCTTGAAACATACGAGGCAGATGTAAGTGTCACTACGCATACTCATGGTAATTGACTCCAGATGCTTCTTAAATGTGTACAGATAGTCAGGCTTCGCTTTTTATCCATTTCAGGAAGACGATGGTAGGTACTCTGGTGGATCATCTCCTGAGTCAACCGGTTCTGTTGAAACCTCCATATCATCCCATTTTGGGGGCATGAACTATCCATCGTTGTTTAGCTCAAAACCATCAAGTCACGGGGCTTCACAACAGACGGTATTTCTGCTTTATCCATGATGCTGTTGCTATGTTCTTTTCTTTGGTGGCGGGGAGGGATGGGGCCTCTAAATCGTAGTATCTACTAACTGTTACTGCTGTCTGAGTTAGACATTACAGATCCTGTGGTTACTATTTTCAAAATTTGTATATAGTTTCTGATAGGATTGCTTTTTTCCAGATACGTGAAGAACCTCCATCCTATTCAACATCAGTACAAAGGAAGGAGTCGTTTGAAAACCCCCTTGCAGGGCGTGGAGGTCGAAGTTTTGGATCCCATGAGGATGAAGATAAGAGTTCTGGTAACCCTCAGTCTGGGAAAGCGTTGTATGACTTCACAGCAGGTGGTGATGATGAGGTAAGTTCAACCCTTGTATGTGCAGACCTTGGCACAACGTTGGTTATTCTGAAATGTTTTCTTTGTTCTGGGGCACTGAGTAAGGACAACCCTTGGTGTTTTCGGTGATACTGTAATCCAATTTTCTTAGCTATTGGAAAGAACTGTTATAAATTGTTGCTGTAACCATCCAGTTCAATAGCACAGTATCTCCGCACAATAGACCAGAAGAAAGTTGATGTCAAAATAACAGAGCTGTTTCTTTTCACTTGAATTATTACAAGAGAACGCTTATTCATGTAAATTGTTTTCAGCTGAGTTTAACAACCGGAGAAGAAGTGGAGATTGAATATGAGGTCGATGGTTGGTATTATGTAAGTTCTCATTGCCCAATTAATGTTACTTGCTCTTTCATTGCAAATGAACATATTCTAAAGTTGGCGATTATTTTTATATTTGTCCAGGTGAAGAAAAGGAGGCCTGGAAGGGATGGAAAGATGGCAGGTCTGGTTCCTGTTCTGTATGTAAGCTCATGATAACAGCCTTGTGCATTTGTCGACACTTGCCATCCAAGATTTTTGGAGATCATGAGCTTAAGAATGGCACGCGAGAATGCCCCTGTGCGATCTTTGTGCAAGCTGTTAAGCACCTAATGTTCTTGCTGGGCGAGATTTACATGTTGATTTGGTTGTACACGACGAGTCCATTCAATTGATTGCTAAGGTGGACACTTGCTTCAGAGGTTAAGCATTCATCTGTGCCATTCTACTCTGTCGGTATTCAAGAAGGCAGTTTCCCGTCTCCAGTTTATCTGTTGTGCAATATATATTTAGTCAAATTGTAGAGGCTTCATTTCCCCCTCCCGACCATTATTTTGGTCTTGTGTATGGTGTGATTCAAGTAGTGAGTAGTGCTGTTAATTTTGTGTAAATTTTGTTTCAGAGTGGATTATGGAGTATATACAGCAGCGAAATCACAGGAAGCATGTGTTGTATTGACCCATGTTGGGTGATATTTTCCCCAATCATTGAGTTTTGATCAATTTCATCGTGCTACAAGTTATAAAACTTAGACCTCAACTAGTTCATCCACACTGGAATGCTAAATTCTTCTCGACTATGGTTGGTGGGTATATATTTTTTTATTACTGGCTAATTTTTTAGGGCAATCCACCAAGTAAACTCCACCCTGTGCTGTGTACTCATTGATGCTTCTTACCATTCGTCTTTGGAGATATCGCCCTGTCGGCTCCCATAACGGGCATCGAACAGGGCGGAGCAACTTTTCGCTCTCCTGTCCCCGCCTGCTCTCTTGCTGCGAACACCAGATCGCGACTTGCATCCGAATGATCGGATCCAGGGATGCATGCGTTTTTTTCAGCCACTCTAGTTTATTTTATCTTCTAAATTATTTATATGGCATGCCATTCTAGTTCATTTTTTTAAGTCTTGAATCGATCCAATGACAAAAACATAAATAATTGCATCCCTAATCGGATCAGAATAAAGGAGAGCCAGTGAATGAGCAGCAGGGAGCAAGTAGGTAGCCTAGTAGTGAGATAATTAGGTATACGTGCACGTCTCACCAACACCATCGCTAATTGCCGCGAGCCGGTGAAGCAGCAGCCCGCAGGCGATGGGAGCACTTCCTCGGCACGCTGGCCTCGCTCGCCTGCGCGGCGGTCGCGGCCGCCACGGGCCGCGCCGCGCCCCTCCTGGCGGCGCCCGTGCTCGGGTACGGCATGGCGTGGTACAGCCACTTCTTCGTGGAGGGCAACCGCCCGGCCACGTTCGGCCACCCCGTGTGGTCCTTGCTCTGCGACTACCGCATGTTCGGGCTCATCCTCACCGGCCGAATCGACGCCGAGCTCGACCGGCTCCGCATCCGGCCTCCGCCCGACGCCCCGGCGGCGACCTCTGCGCACCAGGAGTGATCCGCCTTGGTGCTCGTCTATCTTGCCTACTCGTAGCCTGTTCCAAACTCGAAGTGAAGGCCTATTTAATCGTACCAGCGAGCAGTCTGTGCCTGTTTCGTAGTAATATCGATACCAATAATCACACAAGTTGTATCTCTACTAGATACAGATAATCATAAGTTCATATTTTTCTGTGATTTATCAGAAAGTTTGGTTTTTATTATATCTTTTTTCTGTTTGCCGTTTTTTTTGAAAGACTTCTGTTTGCCGTTTGGTTCGGTTAATTAGAAACGAATTCAAAATGGCGTACAATTCTCACTAGTTTATCTAGAAGGGTATGTATGCTCACACCGATTGCTTCAAAAACCTTTACTTAATTTAGAAGGGGATTTGCAGCCGAGAAATTGATTAACTACCGGATCCTGACCAAAAATTTATTTCCTGCCACTCACAGAACAGAGAAAACACTGTATAGGGCGAACTTTTTCGAAATTCAAGATTGCAGGTTTTTTGACGGAGAATAATAAAGATACAGTGCATCATTAATCCGTGAACAACAGTGTGGTTTCTTATTTTGCTGGTGGCAGCGCTTGTACACGCCGCAGATATTGCTCAGCTGTCGCTTCTGCTGGGCTTGTCTGACGCCGGGTACACCTGAAACAAAGCCACAAACACCGTATGGCTCGTTGATGACAAGTGCCGAGACGCCAGCTAGTGCAGCATAGGATAAGCTGCAATCGTGCCCGATCTTACCGTGTCAGCCGACGGGATCCACTCGTTGGTAGCAGGGTTCCCTGTGCAAGAAGCATGGCGCTCCGCTGCGTCGGGGTCGTCGGACAGTTTGAGCGAGGCGCCCTTGTCTCTGTCCATCTTGATGAAGCCTGTTCCGGTCTGCTCGCGCGGCGAAATCGTCATGACCAAAGTAAATAAAAAAAATGTTAGTAAACACTGTACTATTAGAGTATTAGTAAGTACTAAGATCACGGAAGAAGTGAGGAAACGGAGTGAGCCAGCAGTGGTGACCGTGTGGTGCTGCTTGCCGACGCCGCCGAGATCCTTGTAGTACTCCGTCTCTACGAACTCCTCCCCCACCTCGCCGCCCTCGTAGTCCAGTCTCTGTAACAACACCAACACGTACGTGTGAGCTGCTAGTGGTTCGTCGGGGCTCAGTCTGAAGAGAGTTTAGGCAGGGGAGATCGAAGAGGGGAGAGACCTCGGTGTGGGCTTCGAGGTCTTGGAACTTGTCGAGCTCCGGGTGGGAGCTGTCCGGGACGAGCGCGTCGGCGTACACGGCGGAGTGCTGGCTGCGGGAGGGCTTGGTGTGGCGCTTGGGCGCCGCGTCGTCGAAGTACTCCCGCACCTCGGCCTCGTGCGCCGCCTCGTCCTCCGCCGACAGGTGCGCGTCGCTCCGGTCCGGCCTCGACATCGCTCCCGCCCCGCCCTTTCGCTTCCTCCTCCTCGCGCTGTCACGTCGCTACTCGCTGCCGGGCGTTGTTAATTTGAGCAGTGGTGCTGATCAGGCCCAAGGCGCGCCGTGCTATAATGGCGCGCGCGAGAGGGGGGTGTGGCGTGGCGGTGGTACCGTGGGCCGACAAGATGATAAGGGCGTGGCAAAAATATCTCGTGGGCGGTAGGCGTAGGTCGCTGCCGCTGGCTTGGCGGGAGGTTGACTCTTCAGTGCTTTTTTTTTGACACGGACTCTTCAGTGCTTGTGCCAGTGAGATCGTGAGATATACGGAGTAGCTGAGAGTGAGAGGTGTGGAATGCTCGGGCCGAACGCTGGGCGTCCGGGTGCCTGTCCGGAGGGGACGTCTTTGCGTGCCGGGTTAGCAGCTGGACTGCATTTTCTCCCTTTCTCTTTCTAGAAGAGGTGAGGGGAGATGCGCGCGGAAAACCATGATCTTCCATTGACAGAGTTGGTGGGTCGGAGGTGGTGAGGACAGTATAGTGCAGGGGATAAGAAATCGTCACGAACAAACAATGACAAAGGCTTGAGTGAACTATTTTGATCCACGCTACCCGTGCGTGAGCTAGATCACGGTGATCGTTAGTTGTGGCAGTGCAATCTGTCAAAACTTACATGAATCCGTTAACTGTGTGGGCGCAAAGATTTGGAACGCATTTCTGTGATTTTTCTGCATTTCAAACATGCCATTCAACCGGTGAACGATGCAATTCTGGTGGGAAGCTGGATAATTCTCAAACTGAGCTTTATGCCTAAGGGCTAAGGCCCACGCAGGTCTAAACTACTCTCTGTAAAAATGGCCTTGAAGCCCAAAAGCCTAATGGGCCAAACGCTGAGCGGCCTGTTTCGTTCCTCACCCGGCGGCGGCGGGCGTTTATCCAAAACAGGCCACGCCTTTGTCCCCTTCTTCTCCCCTTCTTCAACCTTCTGCCAGTTCAGGAAGCCGTGCGGCAAGATTGCAGGATTTGTAGCCGAATGGCGGCAGCGGCGCGACCATCTAACGGTTGGTGCCTGCTCTACTCTTCGCCCTCCAGGACTTTGCTTCCCTCGATCCCTCTGCTCGTTTCGATGGTGTCGTATTTTTCCTGATTCCTGCGCATCTCTGACTCGGTGGCGGTCGTCGCAGCTACTCCTTTTCTTCACTGGATGTGCTTAATTTGAGAGTGGCTTTTTTCCCCACTGAAACTGTTTCATCCAATGATAGGTAAAGGACTTTCTTGCCGGTGCTGGAACTGATGCTCCTGATGTGGATGATGAGGAATACATGAATTCTAGGCCATCAGTCGGTTATGATGATATGTGGGCTAAGACAATTCTTGAAACATTCGAGGCAGAGGTAAGTGTCACTACACATACTCATGGTAATTGACTCCAGATGCTTCTTAAATGTGTACAGATAGTCAGGCTTCGCTTTTTATCCATTTCAGGAAGACGATGGTAGGTACTCTGGTGGATCATCTCCTGAGTCAACCGGTTCTGTTGAAACCTCCATATCATCCCATTTTGGGGGCATGAACTATCCATCGTTGTTTAGCTCAAAACCATCAAGTCACGGGGCTTCACAACAGACGGTATTTCTGCTT
>OAMR01000252.1:257407-304479 GCA_900205405.1 Echinochloa crus-galli | reverse complement strand
CAATCTGTCAAAACTTACATGAATCCGTTAACTGTGTGGGCGCAAAGATTTGGAACGCATTTCTGTGATTTTTCTGCATTTCAAACATGCCATTCAACCGGTGAACGATGCAATTCTGGTGGGAAGCTGGATAATTCTCAAACTGAGCTTTATGCCTAAGGGCTAAGGCCCACGCAGGTCTAAACTACTCTCTGTAAAAATGGCCTTGAAGCCCAAAAGCCTAATGGGCCAAACGCTGAGCGGCCTGTTTCGTTCCTCACCCGGCGGCGGCGGGCGTTTATCCAAAACAGGCCACGCCTTTGTTCCCTTCTTCAACCTTCTGCCAGTCCGGGAAGCCGTGCGGCAAGATTGCAGGATTTGCAGCCGAATGGCGGTAGCAGCGCGGCCATCGAATGGTTGGTGCCTGCTCTACCCTTCGCCCTCCAGGGACCAGGACCTTGCTTCCCTCTGCTGGTTTCGATGGTGTCGTATTTTTCCTGATTCCTGCGCATCTCTGACTCGGTGGCGGTCGTCGCAGCTACTCTCCTCGCACGCCTCAGGGAGGGCACGGCCAGGTTCGAGCTCCTCGAGGACTCCGCGCCAGCGCCGGCTTGGCCCCGGCTCCACTGCTTCGCCAGGATTGCCCCCTCGTTGTGCGTCTCCTTATTCTCTCTCTGAACTCTCTCCACATGTCTGAATCAATTGCAGTGCGAGCAGAGAGAAGTTGCAAAAACATGTTTGTTGTGTGCAGGAGGGGTGGTTGGTCGGCGGCGCTGAACAAGGTGGAGCACTATGGGGTTCAGAGGGTCACAGGAGATGGCCGGTGCATGTTTCGGGCGTTGGTAAGTGGCAGCATAATCTCTTTTCTGTGCATGTAGTATGCTGAATTGCTGATGCATTGTGAACCTTTATTATCGGAACCTGTTATCTTTGAATTTGAATTCTAGTTGAAATAACGTCTCTTCAAGTGCGTTTTTGCCATTCCTGCAAATTCACGTCACGGGGAAACCTGGTGTGTTGCTTGTAGGCTAAAGGAATGGCAAAGAATAAGGGAATTCCTTTGACCCCAAGGGAGGAGGTACAAGATGCAGGTAGCCTGAAACAATGCCTGTTACGTAGATCAATTTCAGATTTTTTATTCTGATACTTTTAGTCAATTATTTAGTTAGTTATTTCAGTTGATATAAGATAGTTTGACATGTAAAGTAAATGGAGGTATTCCCCCTTTTTATTTAAAGAGACTCAAGTATAGTATCATATCCACTTTAACAACCACAGAACTTCAGAAGCTTTGTATCCTTGTCAATAAAAAAACAATAACAAGAGCATCACTTATTCATATGAGATTTCAGCATCATACATCCATCTATGATGCTACCTGAGAACTTTTGAAATTCAGTTGTTATCTTTG
Source organism: Echinochloa crus-galli (assembly GCA_900205405.1). Classification (NCBI taxonomy): domain Eukaryota; kingdom Viridiplantae; phylum Streptophyta; class Magnoliopsida; order Poales; family Poaceae; genus Echinochloa; species Echinochloa crus-galli. The sequence continues at coordinate 303,089 of OAMR01000252.1, read as the reverse complement.
ACTTGGAGGAAAATTCTTACAACATGCATAATGTCATGGTTTTGGAACCATGTGGTATAGCTGTGTAGCATTTCCAACTTATGACATATCCTTTACAACAACAACAACAACATAGCCTTTAGTCCCAAGCAAGTTGGGGTAGGCTAGAAAAAAAAAACAGGAAGATCAATGCTGATTTAGACTAAAAGTACCCCTACCACCACAATCAAGATATCTGGCAAGACTTGGTAATTATTTCAATTTTTAAACATATATATTGCAGTTTGCAAATTCTGTATGAACCATCTCTCAGTTTGTTGCCTCTTGACTACCAAAGAAATGTTTTTTCTTTAATTTTCGCAAGCAACTTTAGCTTTCAGATGAAGATGAGAAGATCCATCTGTCACCTGTGGACTGATCATGTTGTATGATTATATCTCTGAAAGTTTACTATTTCAAAGGAGACTTTATTGTTGATATATTCTAATTAAATTAATCTCCCATTTCATAGATGATTTACGGATGGCAGTGAAAGAAATTATATGTGACAGTGAGACTGAGCGTCAGAAATACGAAGAAGCTATCATAGCAATTACCGTGGAACAATCATTGAGACGGTTAGGCTCCTATACCTTCCTACTTCGCTTTGACGGCATGAACAGAATTAAAGTTACTGATGATTGTTCCACGGGAATTGCTATGACGGCATGAACAGAATTAAAGTTACTGATTTATTTCTGATTTTTCTAGCTACTGCCAAAGGATAAGGCGGCCTGATTTCTGGGGTGGAGAGTCAGAACTTCTGGTATAAGATTTTACTGTTGTAACCATTTAAAATATGTAATTTGTGTAATTATCATTCATTTATCAGATTAGATATTGACATGATAAGAGCAGTCCATGCACCCTTTTTCTACTATTGTTGGAATTCTGGAGGTTCTGGCCAAACTAGTGTTACCTGTTAGATGGAGCAGAATACTAGTGCTTGTTCATTTTTTTTTTTGGATTATATGAGTAGGTCTGGTCTTTTAAACATAATTTGCGTATGATATTATCTCTTTTCAGGTTTTATCTAGACTGTGTCGGCAGCCAATAATTATTTATATTCCAGAGCGCGAGGTAATTCCACTGCCTTCAGGGATAATGCATTTGTAGAGATTTGTATACCTTTGATGATCCAAATAAAATTGGAATGACCATTTCTGGTAGGCCTTCCTTTTGGGGGAAAGTGAAGAAGCAATAATCAAATGTACAAATAATAGTGAATTTTGGAACCATCGTTACAATAGGAATGAATTGTGGCATGATAGCATTAAATGATTTTTATAGAGATAAAATAACACTGAATGATTTTTGTAACAAAATGAAGCAAAGGTTAAAGCAAGCTTAGCACTGAATGATCTATATAAATTCTTAGCGATGTTCAAATGAGCGCCGCAGTTCAGATATCTGCTTCCATGATCTAATGCTTTCAATCTGTAATGTTCTTGAATCTTGATATTTGTAAATATTTTTCTAGAAAAATATGGCAGAGTATGGCTGTACTTTTGCTAAAGTAAATTTATGAAAAATGAGTGGATAGTATCCTCTTCATACTTTTCCATGCATAAACCCAATTCATCATCGGATTGGGATCTCTTCTGTGGATCAACGCACTTCTTTTTTGTTTCCCTGGAAGCTACCATGTTTATATGTTAGTGATATACTTGCATACCTGAACCTTAACTCTTCATTTTGTCCCATAATTCAGCTAGCTCACATCTATCCTATATGTTTACAGTACCATGGTCGTGGTAATGGCTTCATCCCCATAGCTGAATATGGATTGGAATTTGCCAAAAATTCAAAGAATTGGAAGAAAAAGGCACCTGTAAGACTTTTATACAGCGGGAGGAATCACTATGATTTGCTAGTTTGACATGGTTGCAGAACTGTGTGAGATGTCATTCCAGGACTGCATTTTTTTTCGTTTTGGTTCTTATGCCGGTTGTTTAGCCAACAATAGAATTGGTTCAAGTATCAAAATATCAGTTTTGAAATATAGATTGCCATTCTAAGGGTTCTATGGTCCGTGCATATTTTTTTTCTTTTCTTTCGGCTAAAACCTAAGATGCTATGATAGCGGTTAGCCATTCCATTCTATGGGTTATTCGCCGATTTTGAACCAACAAGAATATTGAGTCCTCTTATAGGTGCCCTTTAAGGCGGACCCGTAGTGCACGGTCTCGCGATTTTTTTTTTAACTTTAACCAATTTTTTAAGATATTTTCAATTCAGCTAGCTCACATCTATCCTATATGTTTACAGTACCATGGTCGTGGTAATGGCTTCATCCCCATAGCTGAATATGGATTGGAATTTGCCAAAAATTCAAAGAATTGGAAGAAAAAGGCACCTGTAAGACTTTTATACAGCGGGAGGAATCACTATGATTTGCTAGTTTGACATGGTTGCAGAACTGTGTGAGATGTCATTCCAGGACTGCATTTTTTTTCGTTTTGGTTCTTATGCCGGTTGTTTAGCCAACAATAGAATTGGTTCAAGTATCAAAATATCAGTTTTGAAATATAGACTGCCATTCTAAGGGTTCTATGGTTCGTGCATATTTTTTTTTCTTTTCTTTTGGCTAAAACCTAAGATGCTATGATAGCGGTTCTACGGCCATTCCATTCTATGGGTTATTTGCCGATTTTGAGCCAACAAGAATATTGAGTCCTCTTATAGGTTGTACGGTCTCGCAACGTGTATGTACAGCCTACACCACCTGATCACGGGCAGCATCACTAAAACCGCGCAACGTACTGCATGTACACCGACATACTTGTGAAATACGCAAATCCTCCATGAAAACGCAGCACATGTGAAGCCATCATGATGTACATACGCCGAGCAGGGCAGTACTACGCTCCTCTACTCTGCGCCTTGGACATCCATCCGATCCACCGTCCACCCGCCCTGCCCTGGACATACTCATGCCGCCGTACCGTGCGCTCGACCGGGGCTGCTGGCCCTTGGTTCCGGACCCACGACCCCGCGCTCCGAGCCGCGCCCAATGCAATCCATGTGATCCGGGGAGTGGGTCTGGGTCACCGGCTCACAACGCAGGCTTTTAGAAGTATCAAAAGAAAAAAAACGCAGGCTTTTATCGAACCTGACCACGGAGCACCAACCGACCGCGCGGTAAAGCGGCAGCAGAAGAGAGCTCAAGACGAGTCCAACCCCACCCATCTCTTTCTTCTTAAATGGCTCGCGCCAGGTTGCTTTGTCCTCCTCTGCACCGCCACAGTGGCCTTGTTTAGTTCCAAAATTGGGAGTGCAAATTTAGGGGTATGAGGTCACGTCGCAATAATTGCGTCACTGTAGCATTTCGTTTGTATGTGTGAAAAATAGTTCAAAAATTAATTAATTAGGCTCAAAATGTTCGTCTCATAGAGTACAACAAAACTGTGTAATTAGTTTTTGATTTCATCTACATTTAGTACTCTATGAATGTTATGACATTTTAATGTGATGGGAATCTTTCTTTTTGCATAGTGAACTTGAGAGTTGCTTTTTTAAAACTTTTGGGAACTAAACACCACCAGTGTCACACTCACACCACCCCGTGCTCCCTCCCTTCATTTTGGCTAGCTGCCTACCTCACTCTCTCGCCTCGCTTCCGCTGGCTGGCTTGTCCAAGCACGTACTATTTCCCAACACCAGCCACAGAGCCCGCTTGTCCTCTTCCCCGAGCTCGAGGCCACGCACATGGCGCTGCCTCCCGTCCTCGTCCTCCTCCCGGTCCTCCTGCTCGGCTCGCGAGCGGTCGGGGCGACGCAGCAGGAGCAGGCCGCCACGCTGCACGAGCGCGACGCGGCGGCGCTCAGGGACGTCCGCGCGGGGCTGCGGGACCTGCCGGGCTCCCGCTTCTTCGACTCCTGGGACGACGCGCGCAGCCCGTGCGCCTACGCCGGCGTCGTGTGCGCGCCCGACGACGACGACCCGGCGTCGGGCTCGCTGCGCGTCTCCGTGCTCACACTCGGCACCGGGCTCGCCGATTCCCCCGGCCTGGCGGGGACGCTCCCGGCCTCGCTCGCCAGCCTCGCCGCGCTTACGGACCTCGTCGTCTACCCTGGCAGCGTCTCGGGGTCCATCCCCGCCGACATTGGCTCGGGGCTCCGCCGCCTCAGGCTCCTCTCGCTCTCCGGCAACCAGCTCACCGGGCCAGTGCCCGAGTCGCTCGCCGGCCTACCTGATCTGCACACGCTCGACCTCGGCAACAACCGCCTCGAGGGCGCCATCCCCATTGGCTTGCTGCTGCCGTCTTCGCCGAGCCTCAAGGTGCTAATCCTCGCCAACAATGGCGGCCTCTCCGGGGAGATTCCCGCCCAATTCTCCAGCTCGCAGCTGTTCCACGTCGACCTCAGCCGGAACGCCTTCACCGGGGTGCTCCCGCCGCTGCCACCGACCATCCGGTACCTCTCCGTGGCTGCCAACAGAATGCAGGGCAGCCTCGACGGCGTCTTCGGCGACGGTTCTTCCGGGCCCGCCGACCTGGCCTTCCTCGACCTGTCCATGAACAATTTCTCCGGCTCCATCCCGCCGGAGGTGTTTGCTCTCCCGAGCGCGTCCTCGCTGCTCCTGTCCCGGAACAACTTCACCGGGCCGCTCACCGTGCAGTCGGCCGCCCTGGCGCCGTGGGCTGTGGTGGACGTCAGCCACAACGGCATCTCGGGCGAGGTCCCGGAAGCGCTGGCGGTGACCGGGAGCCTGTACGTGAACAACAACCGGATGTCCGGCGAGGTTCCCCCGGCAGTGGCACGCAGCGTGTTCGACGGCCGCATGACGACCTTCTACGCGCAGCACAACTTCTTGACCGGCTTCCCGGCGCCGCCGCAGCCGCTGCCGGACTCCGCAGCGCTGTGCCTGTCGTACAACTGCATGGAGCTGCCGTCCGCTTCCGCCGCCGACGGGTGCCCCACAATTGGCGGCCCGCTGGAGGCCAGGCCCGCCGACCAGTGCCGGAGGACCGACGACGCAGGTAGCAGCGGAGGCGACGGCTGAGACGCCCGCCAACGGTGTATGACAGGTGGGGCACACTCGCGGCTCGGCACGGGCGGGGACGGGCACCAGCCACCAGGACCAGGCTGGGAGTCGTCCCCTCACAATTTTCTTCGTTTGTCCGTTTGTTTCAGCTGTGGTTTTCATGTGATTGGGTTTAAATTCATTGCGGCCAGTCCGTCCCGCGGCAACGGTCACACGACGGGTGTACGTGTCTATGTGCATGTGTACTATTACTTGCTAGATTGTATTGTACGTCTCGTGTCCACAAAAATACCAGGCTATCTGAGCTACTCAGTAATGACAATTTAAGCATTTCTGCTCGCTCTCTGACAAGTCAAGGTGTGATCACAAGGACAGCCAGAAGGTGGTGCTTCCATTCTTCATCCACTTAAGGCAACCTTAGCGCATAATCTATGGAGTGCTATGGACCAAAATTTGTTATTCCTCTCCAGCGTGTACCAACTATGAGTGGACCCTACTGTAACACCCATCTTGAGCATAGTTAGCAGTGGATTAAGTCCAAAGAAGGGTCATTGTTGGCTAATAAGCTCAAAGTCTCAAATGGGGTGTATCTGAACCAAATTAAATTGAGAATCACCTATTTGGCCAAGTATAAAAAGAAATGGATCATGATGACAACTTTGAGGCATGAGAGATTTTGTGACTAAAATTTGGTCAAGCAATGGCAAAATGGAAACTAGGGACTTTGTTCTACAACATGAATTACTTCTTGATTAAAGGAAAGATTGTTTGCTATTTAATTTGGAGGAGCAAAGCTGGAATCCAGCAATGTTTTGGTCAATACAAGTTACTGACGAAACTGAACTTGTGTTAAGTGAAATTGTCCAATCTTCAGAGATTAAAATATCTCTACCAATTTCTGTTTTGGCCAAGCCCTTTATACAAGAAATGAAGCTCTAAGTACCGGTTGCAGTCTTGATCAAATTTGGAACAAAGTTTATATTGCAATTGGATAAATTTCATGATCCAAATAGGAGTTTGTGGAGTGCGTACAAGTACTGCTTGTCGTTGGACAGGGCAGCAGTTTGCTTGCTTGCCGCTCAATGTCGAGCTGTGATTTTGGTTGATGCCACGTGCTGAACTGCGTGACAGACACAGCAAGCAACTAGGGCTGTGTTCACTTCCATAAAACTTTTCAAAATTATCTCTTTAAACTTCACCATTCATCTATCAAATCAAATCTTTCTTCTCATACATAAAGCAATAAATGTGGATAAATAAAAAACTAGTTGCATGATTTTAATGTACACGATGAGATGAATTTTTTTGAGTCTAGTTAAGTCATAATAATACAACGATTATTATAAACAAACGAAAAGTGCTATTCACTTTTTTTAAGCTAAACACAGCCAGAGAAGAGGCGCAGGAAGGGATTTGGATCGAGATTGGGGAAGAACAGAGGACAGCTTCACTTGGAAAAGGAGTTGATAGTTCATACAAGTTTTTCGATCACCCTCCCTCTTCCCAGTTTGGTAGTAAATAAACAACGATTACATGGGCCTCGCCCTTCTCATGCATACAAGCACTAAAGTAGCCCAATCTGCACCAAAGAAATGTGCATTGGGCTTCCTGATCCTGGTACTCGGCCTCCTTATGCACCTGGGCCTCCTCTTGATGCTCTGCCGACCCAGCAGTCTTTACAGAGTGTATTAGTTTTATAGGATATGCTTCATGTACTGTACTGCTGCCCTAGTGAGGCCATTGCTATTTGCCAGAGATTTGTTCGGTGCCGCATCAAATTTTTGACCGGTTGGTGGCCGGCAGAATAATGAATCGTTTGCCGGAATACTCTATTGGATATATCTGAAATCGAATTATTCGTACTCATCGTATTGCAATTGCAAGCATGGTTGACCAGAATCATGTATTGGGTAGGTCGGTGCATGGGCTGTGGTAGACAGCAGTGCGGCAATCCCTCAACATCTTCCTTTTCTTGTTGCTGCCTTTCTTTGTACCACAGTGACAGTAACAGCGCTGCTACGAGTGACACCCCGCGTGACTTGTTACAGCATAGCAAGAGGTTGCGGTGATCGAGGTTATGCGTTCTTCATCCTCTCCTCTGTATTTCTTTTCTCTGAATCCACAACGGCAAAATCCATCAGAAGCAAAGGGGATTACAGGGAAACTTGGTTTGATGGCAACGGAACAAGGAGTCCTCACGGGTGCTAGTCGGAATTTATCTAGCTACTTACTCCGTACCTAATACTGTGTTTTATACTCCACTAAACATCAGGCCGTGCATTATTGGGCTTGTACTAACCGTGCTTAAAGCAAAGCGTTACGAAAATGAGCCGTAGGGGCCACACACAGGTTGTAACGCCTACTAGTACATGATGACCCACCTGCCAAGCTCGGATAGACCTGTCCACTGCTACCGGCTACGGCTACGCCCCTGCCGCCGCCGCCGTGATGGTCCGAGGGACAGGGACCCCGTGCCCAGGCCCCAACACCCAACAGCGGCGAGTCGAATCCGAGCACGACACGCTCCTACCACACCACACGGTCCCATATGTTTTTATCCGAGTACTCTAACGATATCAAAAGAGATGTTTTTATTTCCAAAAAATCAAAAGTGATGCGTACACCTCGTCCTTTCGCTCTCAGTGAAGGTTGAAGAAAAATGTGACAGAGATTGTAGCTGCAGCCTGTAGCTAACCCAGAACCCAGGATCGTCCGACGACGCAGCCGGGAAAAGGCTGGCCGACGTGGGCCGCACCGCGCCCTGCTCCGGCAATAATATCTCACGTCGCCAACCCCGTCCGTCATAGAGGCTGACGCACGGGCCCCACCGTCCAGGACCCAGTGCTCCCTTCTCCCGTACTTCTACCCGGTCCCCCCACCGGATCGGCGGAACTCCCGCTCGCCGACAAGTGGGCCCAACACAACATTGGACCCACACGCAGTGACCCTACTGATCGGAGCGGCCTGTGCGCCGAGCTCCCTCCCTTCCTCCATCGCGCACTAATGGTGGTGGTAATAATTGCCTACTAGTTTAATGAGCAGCCGCGCGGCACTGTGCTGTGCCTCCATCATCCCATCCCCTGCCCGCTTGTTTGTTGCCTGCTGGCTTTTCCTTTCCGCCGCGGCAAAAGTGAGGCGCTGGCGAGCGAGCTGGGGGAGACGAACCCGTCATAATTCCATCGCTTAATTGCGTTGCGTCTCGTCTCCTGCGTATATAAGCGCGGCCACCGGTGCCGCCGGGCGGAGGTGTTCGTTCATTCCTTCCCCCCGTTCCTCCCCGCGCGCGCAGGCCAAGGCCGGATCGGGTTCCTCGTCTCCTCAGATCTCGCGCGCTTCGCCGGCCGGGCACCTGCCCCGACTGCGTGGAAGGGAGTAGGAAGACGACGGAGAGGATGTTTAGCGGGACGCAGCAGAAGTGCAAGGTGTGCACCAAGACGGTGTACCCGATGGACCAGCTCTCCACCGATGGCGTCGTCTTCCACCGCTCCTGCTTCAAGTGCCAGCACTGCAAGTCCACCCTCTCCGTACGTCCCCTTGTTCTTACGTTTTAGTGGTTGGTGGATGGATCTGTAGGTAATGCTATGGTAGCATCGGGTAGTAGATCTGCGGGTTGTGGCGGCGAGCGGATCTGGTGCGAGAGTTTCGTAGTATAGGGGAAAATTCTATGCCCAGGAGATTTTGATTTTGTCCGTTTCCCATTTGCTGACTTGGTAAAAGAGGATTGGGCAGAAAAATAGATGGAAATGAAAATTGTTTTTGGTCTTATGTTTAGGCAGTGTTTTTGGTAGGTAGGTAAAGATATGTAGTTGTGCAGGGTCTGACAATCTCCGTGTTGTATTTTTTTTTTTTGGCCTTTGATAGCTGAGCAACTACTCCTCATTCGAAGGAGTACCGTACTGCAAGGCCCATTTCGAGCAGCTGTTCAAGGAGACCGGGAGTTACAACAAGAGCTTCCAGTCGCAATCACGTAGGCATTCAGTACCCAATCACTGACATGAAAAATGCTAGTTTTTGAGATTTTGCAATCTGATGTGGTGACGTGCTCTTGGTTTTCTTCTTTCAGCCGCAAAGATTACTCCGGAAAAGTTGGCCCCTGAGATGGTGAGTGCCAGTCTGTCTGCGATAGTCTTAGTTACTTCACATTCTTCAAATAGAGAAGTGATCAGTGTTGTGCAAAATTTGCTATTCAGACCAGATCTCCAAGCAAAGCTGCAAGGATGTTTTCAGGAACACAAGACAAGTGTGCAACTTGCGGCAAGACTGCATATCCTCTTGAGAAGGTAATTTTAATCAAAATCATGCGAGTTCAACTTCATTACTCCGTTTCAAAGTTTGGTATGCCAAAATGGTATTATCCTACCTCCGTTCTCAAATATATGTTGTTTAGAACAATCTATTTAGTTAAAAATTGAACTAATTTGCTTGTCCTGATGCCGTAGATTTAAGAACAGAGTATGTCCTTTCAAATTTTAACCATATCCTTTCAATGCATTGTAGACTTATAGTTATTATAAAATATTTGGTATAGAACATCATGTTTTCATGACATGTGCAAGTGCACAACTGAACGTATATTGTCTTTTGATTGTGTTATCTGCCAAATTGTCTCGTGAACCTAAACCGCACTTCATTTATAAGTACATTTAATCTTTGTTGTCTTGATTCATCTAATTTTATTTGTCCTTATTCCTCAAAAAGTTTCTTGCCGATTGCTGTTGTCTATCTTCCAAAACTTGATTTTGACTTGTTGAAAGAATATTGCAGGTAACAGTTGAAGAAAAGGCCTACCACAAGTCCTGCTTCAAATGCTCCCACGGGGGCTGTGCCATTACACCGTCCAACTATGCAGCCTTGGAAGGCATCCTCTACTGCAAGCACCATTTCTCTCAGCTTTTCAAGGAGAAGGGAAGCTATAACCATCTCATCAAGTGTGCATCGGTCAAGCGCGCGGAAGCACAGACAGCACAAGCAGCGCAACCAGCACAACCAGCCGCTGATTCCTCCTGATCGTGCCATTTCAACAGTGGGGTTTGAAGGCGAGAATTCGGAAGCATCCTGTTTTTACTTAAAACCATCTGCTGTATGTCATCCCGCCTAGCCCTGAGGGATACCGGACTTCTCAATCTTGGTATCCTCTGCTGTGCTAGCTGAATCACATTGGTGAACCATGAAGTTGTTGTCATTTTCGACAAAATTGTTGTACTGCAGTCTGGTTTGATATCACTCCCCCTATTTAAAGGTTTTCCTTTTTGGCTTTTGAGTGAATTTTGGCTAAAAATAGGTTGAAAGGCCACCTGTTTTGGAAGGATTCTGTCTTCCAAAGCAGAATGAAGTGAAGAGGCTCTCCAAAGCAGGGTTACAATTGGGATAAAAAAGAACAGGGTTGCACTTATACCGGTTTTTTTTTTTTTGGAAAGGACACTTATACCGACTTGGATATTAACATCTCACATGAGCGAAACCAAACCCTCCGGTTTTAGCACACCAGCTCTTGGAGCATACTCGAATAAAATGGAAGGACAGGAAACTTGGAGATCTCTGTTGAATCCTATACAAGTGAAATAAGATGGGAATACAATAATTCACGGTTTAAAATTCCTCATGCCACTAATTTCGATTGTTCGATGCTATTCGAAAATTATAAAAAGACGACAGTAAAGTTTGAATTTAAATTAGTCTTTTTTCTTTTTAAAAGTATCAATCAGTTTTAAACATCCTATGGGCACTACGATTTTGGAAAACCAATGCTGATTCTTATAAATCATAAGCATATCTTGTTAGGACATGTACAGCCCTTAGACAGCAGCCCATCTATAGAATCTCGAAGCCCATCTATAGAATCTCGAACTGTGCGTACAGACAGATGTATAGACAGTCCATACAGTCCATAGACAGGGAGGCTGTCTGTAAGCTGTTTAATGCTTTGTGTATAGCTAAGATCAATTACAAATGTATTTGTGTATACCATTGTGTGTGACTATTTGATATACCATTGTGTAACTATTGAATAGAATATTATCAAACACAAATTGGTGAAAAAAAAGCAGAAGTAAAACACCAAAATATCTCCACCATACATTTATTTACGTTTAGCAGCGATCTGTACAAGGAAAGCATACTGTTTTTACTGGATAAAGAACTTATACCCGCTGGAAAAACTTGTGCATGATCTGACTTAAGAAAACAGAGCAAAAGTTGCAGATAAACAATGCCAAGAACTCTGCCTATTTGGTTTCAATTTCGTTTCATGTTGCAGGTAAGGGGATCACAAGTTGCAAAACTGAAAGGGCATCAAATGGCGATTCGAGACTGCAGCTGGCACCCATTTGAGCCCACGCTTGTGAGCTCTTCCTGGGATGGTCAAGTGTATAAATGGACCAGTGCCCGTGTCGACTGAGCCTAGTGTGCACTGATCGGCAGTGCTCGTGGTCTGCAAAAACATACGCCTTCTTACACAGAAAAACCAAGCATAGCTCTTCAAAGCAGTCTAGAAAGAAGATAATGTGTTGTAAATTGTGTAAATACTAAAAAGAAACCATGCTTGAGTTCATAAGCACCATTGTGCATAATGACGATGTTTCGTACTGCTGCATAAAAGCTTTATGTCCTTTGGACGGAAATTGTATTGTGATATCTGCTCATCTTGGCTGTCGATGTTCCGCTGAAATCGTATTGCATCCTCAACCTGGCCGAGGTTCCGCTGAAATTGTAGTGTGTCGACGGGCACATGGCTAATCCGTTTGTAATAAATCCTTTAAATCTCTATAGATATAATCGTTTTGTCAGGCTATAAAACACGGGTGAATCCTGATAAAGCGGACGGAAGCTTGTGGACTCTAGAGTGGGTAGAGCTGCGTTATTGCAAGTATCATGGTCTACTGTTCTAGGCGAAGCAAGTGCCAACACCGACGAAATCGTATTCCCTTCCAGATTTTCATATCCAAACAAGGGCTTGTTTGGTTGGCGCCTGCGCAAAGCTGCCTGGCGCAGGCAGCGCTCCCAGGCGTCCGATTTCGGTCGCCTGGGCCAAGATGGCTGCCTGGCCGGCGAGCTGCCTGGCAGGGCTCCATCCAAACACATGCCATGGCCCGGACCCTGAGTCCATCTGCAGTACTGCACAGGATTTGCTTCCGCGTGGGTGAGTCTTCTCTTCAGTAGTGTAGAGAGACTCCCCCACTGATGTGTGGGCCCCACCAGTGCCATGGCCCACACGTCAGTGACCCTGAGTCCCTTTGCAGTACTGCAGAGGATTTGCTTCCCCGAGCGTCGGGCTTGTAGAGCCATTTATTCACGTGTTCAACTCATCTCAAAGTCAATTTAGAAACAAAAAATATGGGCTCATCCAAATGGTTTTGGTTACATCTGTAGTTCATGCCAAAGACGAGCTGAGAACTACCCAATACCTTCATTATACTGTAGATGGTCAACTACACAAGAGAAGAATGAATCAGTAATACTAAAATATAACGCATTCCTATTTCTTAAACCATTTTCTCAAGCTCTTTGCAGTCATGTTTATAGCCCAGACTATACAGAATTAAGCAAATCTGAGTCGAATGTCACGAAAAGAGTAAACCCTTACATCAAGAACTTTGAACACCTAACACCTTTGCTATCATGTAGTACAAAATCGTGTATTTCCCCGCCCTGTTTCCACACCTTTGCCAAGGAAGAGCAAACACAATTGGAGAAGACAATAATGAAAGACAAAGTGACCACACATGAGAGCAGGTCAAGATCTTCAATTTTCCCATCTCATTGATATCACAGGTCAGCTCGTGCTCCCTGTTCTCCAATTCTCCCCAGCATAGACACCTTCACTTCCAAGTTCTTCCTCTATTCTAAGCAGCTGCAAAGCCAACGTAAAAGGTTACCACAAGTCAGCTGTTTTACATACGCATCACATATAAAATGTAATGGGTTCAACAGAAAGACCTGATTGTATTTAGTGAGACACTCTCCACGGCAAGGGGCACCGGCTTTGATCTGCCCGGCCCCAGCTCCAACAGCCAGGTCAGCGATGAAAGGATCCTCAGTGTCTCCAGACCTATGTGACACCATCACACCCCAATGAGCATCCTTTGCCTGCTTCACAACCTCTATGGCCTCAGTGACAGTGCCCACTTGATTTGCCTGCATATAAACAAATGCTTTTCTTTTTAAAAGTATCAATCAGTTTTAAACATCCTATGGGCACTACAATTTTGGAAAACCAATGCTGATTCTTATAAATCATAAGCATATCTTGTTAGGCACTGAGCGTCGAGCTTGTAGAGCCATTTGTTTACGTGTTCAACTCATCTCAAAGTCAATTTAAAAACAAAAAATATGGGCTCATCCAAATGGTTTTGGTTACAACTGTAGTTCATGCCAAAGACGAGCTGGGAACTACTCAATACCTTCATTATATTGCAGATGGTCAACTACACAAGAGAATAATGAATCAGTAATACTAAAATATAACGCATTCCTATTTCTTAAACCATTTTCTCAAGCTCTTTGCAGTCATGTTTATAGCCCAGACTATACAGAATTAAGCAAATCTGAGTCGAATGTCACGAAAAGAGTAAACCCTCACATCGAGAACTTTGAACACCTAACACCTTTGCTATCATGTAGTACAAAATCGTGTATTTCCCCGCCCTGTTTCCACACCTTTGCCAAGGAAGAGCAAACACAATTGGAGAAGACAATAATGAAAGACAAAGTGACCACACATGAGAGCAGGTCAAGATCTTCAATTTTCCCATCTCATTGATATCACAGGTCAGCTCGTGCTCCCTGTTCTCCAATTCTCCCCAGCATAGACACCTTCACTTCCAAGTTCTTCCTCTATTCTAAGCAGCTGCAAAGCCAACGTAAAAGGTTACCACAAGTCAGCTGTTTTACATACGCATCACATATAAAATGTAATGGGTTCAACAGAAAGACCTGATTGTATTTAGTGAGACACTCTCCACGGCAAGGGGCACCGGCTTTGATCTGCCCGGCCCCAGCTCCAACAGCCAGGTCAGCGATGAAAGGATCCTCAGTGTCTCCAGACCTATGTGACACCATCACACCCCAATGAGCATCCTTTGCCTGCTTCACAACCTCTATGGCCTCAGTGACAGTGCCCACTTGATTTGCCTGCATATAAAAAAATGCTATTAACATCCTGAGCATAATAAGACACAACAGGTATACTAAGGGCCTCTTGGGAACATGGAAATTTTGCATGCGTATACTTTTCCTGCAAAACCTATGAAAAAACAGTGTTCAAAACAGGGAGACATGATTAGGAAGAAAAATAGATGCTCAAGCAAGTTCTTGTGACTCCTATGTGCCTACAGTAGTACAGCCTACTAGTTTAAGTGCAAGTTTCTCTATCTTCCAGCAAATTTATGTAATAAATGGATTGATGTTTTGTATGGCTGTTTCAGGCTGAATACCGTGCAATTCGATATAAATATATTTTAAAACTCAACCCATATCGGATAAAACTTCATTATATGAACACTGTTAGTCAAATAGGGTATGCCTAATTCCACAGTTCCTTCTGAAATGGTAATGTGGTTTGTTGTCATTCTCTCACTGCTCCAAATTTTTTATGAAAAAAAAACATATGTATGACTTGAGACTTGCCTTCAGAACAAGAGCATTGCAAGTATACTCATTAACTGCCCGCTTAATGCGTTCGGGATCAGACATCAGTAAGTCATCCCCTGCAACCTACACACACTTCATACCATGAGCTCCTTCTGAAATAAAAACTAAATTTCAAAAGAAAAAAAAAATCACCTGGCACAGCTCTAGTGTGGTCAATTTTTTTGAGTGCTCCCAGTCATCTTTGTCAAAGGGCTGCTCAATGGAGACAAGTGGGTACTCTAGTGCAGATATGGAGAAAGAAATCAACACACTTATGTTTCTAAGTTTTATGAAACTTAAAGATGTAAAAAAATTGATGCCAACCAACAATTCAGTGATACCTGAACAAAGCTGGCTATAGATTTCAATCATATCATCTGCAGTTTTGAAGTTCTGCCCTGATTTCTTTGTAGACTTGAACTCCAGATCATATTTCTTTCCTGTAAAGAGTTGGATGAACATAGGCATTGAGCTAACTGATTCACATAGTAAATACAAACTAACCCAAAAACTTGAATATATATTTACCTCCGGCTCAAGATCACTATTTCTAAGGTTCACGATTGTACAGTATCTGATTATCTGGATGAAAGTAGAGTATCTAGTGGAATCTTTAGAAGATTTTTGCTAGATGCTCCTAACAGCATATTTTCAGCGGCACTGGCGTTCTGGTGTATGGTAGCGATAGTATTAAACAAAGAGATTACAGTATGAAACGACGAGCCACTCATACATAAGGACCCAGAAACATTGCAAGTGAACATAAGTTTTTCAACACAGTACGGCAAGTAAGGAGCTCTTCCTTCAGACACAACCAAATGTCCAAAGCAGCAGAAATATTACATCTTATCACCAAATTCGTTAGTCTTTGATATTTTGATTCAGAGGATCTAAGTTTTGAACGTTTACAGTTTTACACCATAAGAAATACCACTGCTTTTCAACTTACCTACACAAAAATCAGTAGCAGCAACATCAATCGCCAATTTTATTCTTCCATTATATCCAGCCCTCTCTATTGCTGCAATGACAAGATCCAGGCCTTCAGCTATGCTGAAAATTGATAAAGCAACAAGATATGGCATTAGTGAAATCCATTTGGAGATCTCCTAAAAGGGAAACAAGAAATAAGTGATATCAGAAAATGCTTACTTGCCTGGAAATATTTGGAGCAAACCCACCATGATCTCCAATGTTGCAACTGTCAGCACCATATTTCTCCAAGATAATATCCTGTGATCAATTGGCAAGGAAATATCTACAAAGTTGAGCAAGCCTTTTCTATGCAGTCTGAGAACAGAACATGTTAGTGCTAAAAATCTCAGTGTCAGTACTTTGCCTTTATGGCAACCAACCCAAATGAACTAATAGTAACTAAATTCAGAATGGAAAACGAGAAGGAGAAGGCATCACAAAGCAAGTGTGCAATATTAGTTATTTATCAAAACAACATTATGCTGTTTGATGGAAATCTTGACCCAACTCATGTTGCTGAGACCATGTGTAAGATATGATATCATATAGACATTGGCAACACAAATTGTTAGAAGTGAAGGCTACCTTGAGATGATGATAGGTCTCAGAACCCATCTGCATTGCTTCTTCGAAATTCTTTGCACCAACAGGAAGGATCATAATTTCCTACAGTAAACTTTACTTATAGTTACTGCAGAATTATAGTTAATCATACTGATATTGTTGATATACAAAGAGCCATCAAGTGTCTTGATATGTTCGTATTTGTTGAAAAGATTAATTGAGGAATTGAGTGTACAAAATAAGGGAACAATGCTTTCAACTTCCCAGATCCTACGAAGGTTTCTTTTTCATTTTTAGAAAATACTGTTCAGGATCTTGCAGAGAAAATTTGTTTTACAAGGAAATCCTAAAGGTCTGGAGGAATACTTGAACCGGAAGACAATTTCCAGCATGCTTTCCACCATTAATGACTGTAATTGCAGGAACAGGAAGAGTGGTAGCGGTTTTGCCAACAAGATCTGCTATATGCTTGTAGAGTGGAACCTGTTCAGCAAGCATCAATGGTCCAGCAATAAGAATATGTGCAGTGCCCTCAACATGTTTTGACATCTAAATTCTGATTATTTTAGCAGAAAATCAGCACCTCTTTTTCAGCAGCACCAGCTTTGCAAGCTGCAATTGATACCGCCAGCATAGCATTTGCTCCAAGCTCAGCCTGCATTTGCACAGTATTACAGTCATTTCCATCCAGACAAAATCTCATTCGCTGGAAATAAGGGGGTGGAATTATAGCACACAAAGAATTGAGCAGTAGCGATCAGCAAAAACGCAAAGTAGACATAGAATTAACTCACAATAATCAAATATAACCAGACAAGTTAATGCCGCATACTGCCCCCTAAGTCAAATATTGCTTGAGCACAATGGGTACAACACCTAACATTGTACAAATTCTACTCCTAACACATGGGCTTGGCAATGTATAATTCAGGAACAAAACTAACTGCAGAGGGGAAAAGAGATAGGGTCTGCGAATGCTGTACCTTGTGGCGCGCCTTGTCCAAGTCCATGATGGCCTGGTCGATCTGCGACTGCTGCTGCGGATCCATCCCCACGAGCGCCTCCGACACCTTGTCGTTGATCACCCGCACCGCATCGGCAACCGCCCTGGCGAGGATCTTCCGCCTCTCGGAGTCCCCGGCCGCGTCGGCGGCGACCCCTTCCGGCGCGCCCGCTCCGGCCGCGGACGCTCGGTGCACGGCCTTGTTGGTGTGCAACTCGACCTCGACCGCCGGCGCGCCGTGCCCGTCAAGGATCTGGCGCGCCCGCACCCTCGTGATCACGGCGGGCGCCGCGCGCCGCATGTGGCCCGCGATGAAGAGCACCGGGTCGGGGGCCTTGGCGCGGACCGCCGCGTTCACGGCCTCCTCGATCTTGCGCGAGAGCAGGTGCTTCTCCAGGTACTCCTGCACCGACATGGCTGCCGCGGCGATAGAATTCTCCTGCTCCAGATGACCTCACCACGCTCTGTCTTCTCCTCCCCTCCCTCCCCACGACTCCGCTCGTCTCCAGGTGTGTTCGGCGAGTCGCCTGAATCCGAAGTCCTGGAACTGGGAAGACAAGCGAGAGAGGTCAGAGGAGGAGTGTGCCCGCGTGGACCCAATTTTCTGTTGGGCTGAATAGTTGTTTACCGGCCCAAAAATAAGGGCTTGGCCCATGAGAGAGAATTTCATTCCGAAGCCCAGCTAATTTGATCTAGAAGAGAGAGGGAGAGAGAGAGAGAGACGGGATAGCTCTAGCACCTTCTCCACACTCATTCCGGCCCAGGAGGACGAATCCTGCGGCGTCTTGTCTCTGCTCGAACACGTGAGAACTCTCCAGAATCCACTTTCTCCTCCACTCCCATCGCTGGTCCTTTTCCTCTTATAAAATCTCTCCTCGCCGCGGCGACAAGGACCCAAGAGGCCAAGAAACGCTCCAAGCAACGATCAGAAGCTCACCGAATCGCTCAATCCTTGCTCAAGATCCTCGAAACCACAGCCAGAGATCCCACCGACCATGTCGCTGATCCGCCGCAGCAACGTGTTCGACCCCTTCTCCCTCGACCTCTGGGACCCCTTCGAGGGCTTCCCCTTCGGCTCCGGCAGCAGCAGCGGCAGCAGCCTCTTCCCCTCGTTCCCGCGCACTAGCTCGGAGACCGCGGCCTTCGCTGGCGCGCGGATCGACTGGAGGGAGACCCCCGAGGCGCACGTGTTCAAGGCGGACGTCCCGGGGCTGAAGAAGGAGGAGGTGAAGGTGGAGGTTGAGGACGGCAACATCCTCCAGATCAGCGGCGAGCGCAACAAGGAGCAGGAGGAGAAGACGGACACCTGGCACCGCGTGGAGCGCAGCAGCGGCAAGTTCATGCGCAGGTTCCGGCTGCCCGAGAACGCCAAGACGGAGCAGATCAGAGCATCCATGGAGAACGGCGTGCTCACCGTCACGGTGCCCAAGGAGGAGGTCAAGAAGCCCGAGGTGAAGTCAATCCAGATCTCCGGCTAGACATCGTCGTGCTCGTGCCTGCGTAACGTAGTGAAGAAGGATGATGCGTAGTGGAGTCCGCCTGGGTCGTTCTGGCGAAATAAAATCGGGTTCGACACTCTTCGTGTAGTGTCAAGAGTCGGCTTGATGGGCAATGTGGTCTGTGTTCGGTAGTGTCTCAGTGTCTGCATGGTCTGTGTATCGAACTTCCGTCAAATGAACTTAGCTGCTGTGTGCCTGTGTCGTAAAATCTATCTTGTTTTATCACCTGCTCTAGCGCTACTGCAACGGTGAACTAATTTGTGCACAAATGCCCCGAGCTTACAGGGGCTCTTGACGAGTGACGGACTGACTGATAAAAACGCTTGTGGCCTGTTGCAGATTTTGCAGTTGCTTCAGTTCGTCATTTCTGAACCATACTGCAGGGAACATGTGCGACGTGAAGTTTACTGTTGTTTTGGTTTTTCTAGTAAACGACCCCGCTAAGTACTTTTTTTATCCATATATATTTCACCGTAGAATGGAAGATAGCAAGTTTGAATTAGAGAACTATTCACGATTCTTTGGCAGCGGTCACCCACCCAAAATTTGTAAGTAGAGACTCAATGAGGGAGAGACAGGACATAGAGAGATTTCACATAACCGTCGCCGTTGCTCAGATTACTTAATAAGCACACCTGGTAGTTATATTTGATTTTGTGCTACCTCTTCGCTCACAGATACTCAACATTTTTAATAACGTTCTGTCTAAGATTTCCGAACTTTAATCATGAAGAACTTTCGAATGTTCAGTTTGAACCATAAAAAATGACGTGTAAATATTTCCTGAAAGACGCTTGTACAATATCGTGAATTTATTATTTTTATATACCAATAGAAAACAATGACCACTGGCGCACATCATAGATAGTGTATTTATATGATACTAGTAAATATACACGTGCAATGATACGAGATGAGCACGAGACATAAGAATTTAGAATCAAATTTTATCTGGTGGAGTCCAAGTTGCTCGTACGTTAAGGATCATATTGAAGGCGGTCATAAATCCTAATCTTATTCGTTTCTTTTTAATTTTTGGATATAAGGGTCTGCTTGTTTTGGTGTCGAGATTTTGGCGTGCCAAAATATGAGCATGCCAAAGTTTTGGCCACTATTTGGTTTTTTACCAAAACATGTCTTTGTCTCACATCTGTTCTATCAAAATGTTGGCAACTATTTTACCCATCTTTTGACTTGTCAAAACTTGGACATGCCAAAAATTTGGCACCAAACCAAGCAGGCCCTAAGGGTCCACCGTTCGGTCTCTGACAGATTAAAAGTCAAACTATTGCGAAAACGGTCCTCACTTAGTATATATTAGGTAGAGATAGATATTTTAAAATAGCAAATTTTTATCATATCGTCTCCGTCCCATATTCCGTAGATTTTTTTTAATTTTAACCGATTTTTAAGATATTTTTAAAAAAAACCCGTCCGCAACCTTATTTACACCCGGTGATCCTTTTGGTCACGCCACAAGCGCCGGCGCGACAGAACAACTCTGTCACGCCGAAGCATGTGGCGCGGCAGGCCTGCCACCGTGGCCGGCCGGGCGTCGGGCTGCCACGCCTGTCTCTTATACACATCTAGATGTGTATAAGAGACAGCTCTGTCACGCCGAAGCATGTGGCGCGGCAGGCCTGCCACCGTGGCCGGCCGGGCGTCGGGCTGCCACGCCTGTCTCTTATACACATCTAGATGTGTATAAGAGACAGCTCTGTCACGCCGAAGCATGTGGCGCGGCAGGCCTGCCACCGTGGCCGGCCGGGCGTCGGGCTGCCACGCCTGTCTCTTATACACATCTAGATGTGTATAAGAGACAGCTCTGTCACGCCGAAGCATGTGGCGCGGCAGGCCTGCCACCGTGGCCGGCCGGGCGTCGGGCTGCCACGCCTGTCTCTTATACACATCTAGATGTGTATAAGAGACAGCTCTGTCACGCCGAAGCATGTGGCGCGGCAGGCCTGCCACCGTGGCCGGCCGGGCGTCGGGCTGCCACGCCTGTCTCTTATACACATCTAGATGTGTATAAGAGACAGCTCTGTCACGCCGAAGCATGTGGCGCGGCAGGCCTGCCACCGTGGCCGGCCGGGCGTCGGGCTGCCACGCCTGTCTCTTATACACATCTAGATGTGTATAAGAGACAGCTCTGTCACGCCGAAGCATGTGGCGCGGCAGGCCTGCCACCGTGGCCGGCCGGGCGTCGGGCTGCCACGCCTGTCTCTTATACACATCTAGATGTGTATAAGAGACAGCTCTGTCACGCCGAAGCATGTGGCGCGGCAGGCCTGCCACCGTGGCCGGCCGGGCGTCGGGCTGCCACGCCTGTCTCTTATACACATCTAGATGTGTATAAGAGACAGCTCTGTCACGCCGAAGCATGTGGCGCGGCAGGCCTGCCACCGTGGCCGGCCGGGCGTCGGGCTGCCACGCCTGTCTCTTATACACATCTAGATGTGTATAAGAGACAGCTCTGTCACGCCGAAGCATGTGGCGCGGCAGGCCTGCCACCGTGGCCGGCCGGGCGTCGGGCTGCCACGCCTGTCTCTTATACACATCTAGATGTGTATAAGAGACAGCTCTGTCACGCCGAAGCATGTGGCGCGGCAGGCCTGCCACCGTGGCCGGCCGGGCGTCGGGCTGCCACGCCTGTCTCTTATACACATCTAGATGTGTATAAGAGACAGCTCTGTCACGCCGAAGCATGTGGCGCGGCAGGCCTGCCACCGTGGCCGGCCGGGCGTCGGGCTGCCACGCCTGTCTCTTATACACATCTAGATGTGTATAAGAGACAGGTGTTGTCCACTCAGATCGGAACCTAAGATATGATATTATCTGCAAGCAAGGGTGCATGTGGCGTGTTTGGTGTAGACTAGTGAGGGGCACTAGACAATGGAAGATTACTAATTTAGTGCAACCTCACACTTGCAGCACGGTGGTGGTGAAGCAAGAGCATGCCCAGTTGACGGAGGGCAACGACAGCTACATTCTCAAGCTCAAGGAAGCCACATGGATTCCCCATCTGTTTCGCATAAGTGTCGCGCAGCATGAGTACATGAATGCAGAGGATCACCGTGAGGACTGAGGCGCCGGTCGACTACGCAGCAGAATCAAGAACTTGCTCGAGGAGATCGTGAAGTTTACTTCTTGCTACACCATAAAACTATTCATGTGAATTGAGGAGGCAGACTTTTGAGATGTATAGTAACTTTATGTTTGTCTTAAGCTGTTGCTCTTTGGTTTCCATACGTAGGTGTTTGTTCAGCTTTGGTTTCAAGTACCAAGATGCTAAGATGGTTCAATAAGGTTATATGAAGCATTTGTACATCTGGGACCAAAATCATACTCCGAGAAATCACATAGTGGGTAACCATTCTGCACCAAACAACTCATGTTACTTTCGAATTACAATGCAACGATTGATATAACAAATGACATTTTATGGTGCTTACCTTGTTCCGATTGCGACACTTAAATGTGGGTGTGAACGCTGTGCTCCCAATTTCGGCTGGAACACCGCACTTACATAGAGGTGGGTTAGCCATCCGCCTAGCAATTGCTTCTTTCTTCTCTTCGGCTGACATAGGTGGTGGGTTCGGCGGAGGAGGCACCCAACGCTTGAACCTCCCGTACGGTTTAGTTGAACCCCAGAGCTTGAAAAGAAGTATCCTCGTATCGACCATTTCAGGACCATCAATCTATCGAACATTAAAAAGAACTGACCTCATATCTTTGTTCGTCACTGTTCCATTCAAAGATTGGAAAATCTGTCACCCAAAGAACTGACTGTGCAGACTAGCAGAATATAGAAAATGCAAAGGCAAATGTTAGGAGTATGAAGCAGAAATAGAATCATCATAAAGAAATAACAAATGATGGCAAAGATCAACATTCCATCGATGTGCCAGCACAAAGCATATCAACCATAAGGGAACATTATATTCCTCATTTTGTGACTCACCGCGTCTATCACATCCAACTTATGAGCAATAAATAACCTTTATCGTCCAAGAATCCTGTTAGCTGATGATTGCTCACCCAGTGCGAACAGGATAAGGTCACCTGCCTTTGCATCCAGAAGTTCCACAAGCTGCTCTTTCTTTACATGTTTTAGACTTGATACCAGTGGACCAACTCCTTCAAGCTCCCCTATGAAAGCAGATTATATACAAAACAATTGTTCAAGCACCTGTCGCGCCACCCCGCCTGGCGCGACAAGCCTGTCACGCCAGAGCATGCGGCGCGACAGGGCCAGCGCCAGCGTGGCGGCCGCCCGCTCCCCGTGCCACGGTGGCAGCCCTGTCGCGCCACCGCTTGTGGCGTGACAGTGGTGTTTGGTCGCGCCGCCTCTCCTGGCGTGACCAAAAGGGTCACGGGATACAAATAAAGTCTGGCACGGGTTATTTTTAAAAATATCTTAAAAAATTGGTTAAAATTAAAAAAAAAATCTATTCCGTACTAGCTGTTTCTTTTGTTAAACTTGTCATCCAGTCTTCCTTTCTTTCTTAAATAGTTGGGCCCAAGGTGGCAAGGTGCTATGCTTGTACCATTTATTTGGTTTAGGGCAGTTTGCCTGGGACACTAATATGATGTGGCATATTTATAAGACACTGTGAAGAATTTTCATCCGTTTACTAGCCAAATCTAGAGACAAAAAAAAAGAGTGACCTACAGACAGGATCTCCCCGCGTGCTCATCAACAATGCCTTTGCTTAGAGCCTCATCCTAGATCACAGTGGCCACTAGTGATGTACCGATCGAGGGTACATATCTTCATAGTTTTCATGCATCTAATACTTACTCCCTCCTTTATTTCAAAAAAAAAACTCACTACGTAATTGATGGATAGAGTTTTTGACTTCTTGTCCCGCTACACACGTATCTTAATTGTTCAGCATATGTATTTTCCTATGCAATAAAGGTTGATATTATAGTACTGTTTGTAACATCTGGCATGAAATTTTGGCGTACATTTTGTAAAATTTATGGTTAGATTTGTGTACGGGTTACTACAGATGTCAACTGTAGTACTACATTTCAGCTATGATCACATGGTCCGTGACTAATTGACAGGTACTATTCATAAAAAATAACTTGTGCCAATTCAGTTTATATATGACCATTGCTCTGTTGAAGTTGTCATCACTATGATAACCTGTGCATAATAAGAGCGACAATCCAGAATAGCCACTTGGCAAGACCACTAATGAATGCTTGCATCACAAAGCATTCACTCGAGATAATATGACCGTCCCAATATTTTTTAGAGATCAGATGAGACGGCGTACTAGCCTTAACTCGTCTCAAGCGAAACTGCGAAAGCGACCGGAATACCGGATGCCACAGGCGGCAGTAAAAAACCACGCATCTGTCTTTGACTAGAACATTGCGCGCCGTTGCCGCGCGAAATGGCCCTCCGGTCATGCTGATGTTGAATATTAATTTTTATGGTAAGTTAATTTTTGTAGCAAATTGTAATACTCATTCCTAGTAAAGGTAGATATAATCAACTATTGAAGCTGATAAAACAGTCGAACATACTTCAATTTTACGCTTTCATTAGCATTATATCATATTTACATTTTTAGCTCTGTTATGAATTTGAACAATTTGATTTTCTGCAACACGTGTAAATATGACTGTGTACAATTCTCCATTTAATTAGATAAATAGGGAATTGAATTGAATTTACCGTCAGGTTGAGTTTTCGCTCTCGGGTCCACGGAATAAAGGTCATCGACGCGTGGCTTGCCGCTGGGGACGTGGAGAGCTGATAGCTGTGTTACTCATCTCTTGATAGCTGTGTACTCATCTCTCCTGTCTCTCCATGTCTGTATCTCTCTCAGCCTTTCAAGTCTCAGGTAAGCACAGCAGCGGGTGCTGCTCCGTTTCCTTTGCGAGCATGCACAACCACTCCGCCATGGATTTCGTTCCTGCTCCACAAATCCACCCAGCTGGGCCAACCGTTCGTTTTCATCTGAAGCTGCCAGCTGCCATTGCAGAGAAGCTCCCAGGGAAGTGCTCTACACGTCCAGGCGCCCAGCTAATCCCCTTCTGTTCCCTCCGTCTCGCATGCAGACACACACTGCCATCTTCTTCATCGAATTCAATGTTGAGCTCACCTCTCCGCCAACTTCGTCATGTGTCTTCATGGAACTCAACATCTAATTGTTAATCTATTCTTCTTCGATCATCTTCCCAAGTACCTAATTGGTTCATTTTGGAATACTGGCCATAGTTAGAGGCCCCTTTCCGCTGCTGCCACAATTTCAATTGTCAAGTTCGCCTGCGCTAATTATTCGATTCCAATGGAATCTTGGGCCATATATTTGTTCCGGCCCACTGGCTTGGCCGCTCCGTTGCTAATGTGGAGGCGGAGCATGCTTCCGGCCTATTATGAAAGATCTAGAGAACACTCGCGTTTGATCTAGATATTTGTTACCTAGGCGCTGTGCCCTGTTTTTGCCGCTGCTTCCGCCGACGGATTATGATCGGACGGTTCAAAAACACGAAATGACTTCACGATGACGTGGCTCCATCTTTTACGAATACCGCGGCGCGGTTTCAGTCAGAGAGATGTGCCGGCTGGCGTTCACGCAGAACTGTGGCGCCTTTCCCACCTTTTCCAATGGCACAGTGGCAACCCGGGTGGTAAGCACGAGCGGTGCTTTTGGTGCATCCCCTCCGCCGTTGTCTCCGGTCACAGCCTCGGTTCGCCACCAACTCCACGCCTCGGCCACTTTCGGTAAATTCGCCCCTACGCATCGCTCCTACGCTTACGGCGCATCCTCGCCATGGCGTGCGAGTAACGCGCGGCCTAATCGCCCCCTGATTCGATCGGCGATCCCGCGTTTTCCTTGCCATTTCCAACCACGATTTGCGTCCGACGATAGACCGATACAGCTTGCAACTTGGAGTTCTCTCGTCTCGTCACGAGTCACGCACGACCACGACGGGCGCCGACCAATTTGGCCTCGTCTTCGTCTCCCCTGCCCACCGCGGCCGCGTGCAGTTTCCCCTCGTCTTTTACCCGTTGCCAGCCGGGCGACAACGGCAACACCGCGGCAGCAAAAGAGCAAACCGCTCCAGCGAAGCAGGCGAGGCAGGGCCGGCCCCGGCCCCCCTCCCCTCCCCTCCCCTCACCCACCCCACCACACAGCACTACACCACCACCGCACTCGCACCGGAACAACACGCGGAGTGGCCGCGCGGGATCGGACGGGGCGCCCTCGGTCTACCACCACCAGCACTATACACCACCGGCGCGGGGCTGCCCGCCTTGCTAGTTGCTACTGTTCCCCCGTCTCCGCACTATCGGAGCACCGGTTCCGCGCGGTGTGGCGCCTACCTGGTACAGCATCGGCCGCCGTCTCCGCAGCGGCCGCTTTCTAGCTGCTTCCCGTTGGCTCGCGGGACGCGGTCGTGAGAGCCAACCCTGATTGGGTTTTTTTCTGGGGGTATTCCTCGGCTGCCTGGCGCCACTGTTGCTTTCCCCAATCCAATCCTCCGTGATCGGTTGCCGCGGATGGAGGCGCTGAAGAAGCAGGCCAGCAAGCTCCGGGAGCACGTCGCCAAGCAGCAGCAGGTACGGGTTCGCCCTCCGAATTCGAGCAATTCCGCTTCTCACCGATCACGCGCGTCCGAGAGAGCGGGATTTTTGGGGTCTTGAGAGGAGGGGGTTTTCCTGCCTCTCTTGTTGGTGTGCTTGCTCACGCGGTTGATTATTTACTTCAACACAACTAGTTATAGTTGTGGGATATTTTGAGATTCTGGATGGTGTGTACTGGTTTGGGAGAGCAGGAGCTATTGGGAGGAACTGGATTGCGTGTGTCCTTTTAGCACTCTGGTGGTGGTTGAGCACTGCTCAGTTCGCACTGGCATGTGGCTGCTGATTTGTTCTGCGGCTGAGGCTTATTTCACTATTGGCATAAACTGTAAACCATTCCCTTGCTTCCTTGTCTGTGTGGCCTCCTTTTGAGAATTATGTGTCTTGATGCAGGCGGTTTTCAAGCAGTTCAGCACGCGATATAATCAAGATCCCTCTCTCGTCGATGAAGCGGAGCTTGAGTGCCACCAGAATCTTCAGAGGCTTTACAGTAGTACCAGAGCAGCTAAGGTTTGAGTTAATTTCTGCTTGTTACACACGTAACAAGAAATACTATCCTAGCTGATTGTTTATAGCCTAGCTGATTGTTTAAATGTTGTCTCGGCGAAAACTCCTGTTCTGTAGCATTTCCAGCGAAATATTGTACGAGGCGTGGAAGGTTTCATTGCTGTTAGCACCAAACAGATGGAGATAGGTGAGGATTTGTGTTTAGTTGGCTGCTATATGTGTGTGTGCTTCCATTTTGGGATGTCTTTATAACCGTCATACGATGCTCCTTCTGTAGTGAAAAAGCTAGCTGAGGATTGTTGCAAATATGGAAAGGACAATCAACATTTCGGTTTTGCTCTTGCAAGGGCATCAGTGGAGTTTGGTAATTCTCATAAACAAATAGAGAAAGAGCGGGAGGATCTTCTTAAAATTCTCGGCGAGCAGGTGATAACAAATTTTCACTTGTTGATAGAACTTTCAGGATTGTGAATGCTCCTTAGTGACGTGTTGTTTTATCCTAGATCACACAAGTTACTATATCTTCTTAACTAAAGCTGTTTAGCTTATTGGTTTTATTTACAATTTATAGGTTTTTGAGCCTCTCCGAGAAATGATAATGAGTGCACCTCTTGAAGATGCTCGCTTGCTAACTTACCGTTATCAACGGATAAGACAAGACATGGAGTCTCAGGTAACGGATCATAAAGAGGAAAGTTTCTGTTCTATAGAGACTAATGCCAGCTACTAATTGTGACTTTTTATTAGATAGCTGATGTGATGAGAAAGCAACTTAAGTCCAAGGAAAGTAGTGGGAACACAGATAACTCGGCGAAACTGCAACATGCAGAATCAAAATTATCAGAGCTTCGAACTACACTGGCAGCATTGGGAAGAGAAGCAACTGCAGCTATGGAGGCTGTAGAGGTTCAGCAACAGCAAGTTACATATGAACGTCTCCTTGCAATTGTATGCTATGAGTCACTGTTCTTTCTTAAGTCTTCATATATAAGTGAAAGTGCATGATCCATTTTTGTGTGATTAGGAGCCTGTACATGACCATTCAATTGTCTCAGGCCTTTCCATCTCAACAACCTACACATAATTGCTAGACTCTGCATATCTCTTGTATATAATCCTTTTTGCGCTGCCTTCTCTGCCTGGGATTGGAGGGTTTGCCCCATCCCTAGTGTTTATCCTAGAAATATGACCAACATATCATCTTTTGTTTTGAAAGAGTAGAGTTGTGAATCTTGAATTCAAACCCCTAATACAGGATCTTCTAGTCCCCTGAATGTCTTGAATAACAGAATAAGGCATCAACAGTCCTCTTGCTGTGGGTATTAGTCCCCACTTGTGTTTTGCATTCCTGAATGCATGAGTTCCAGTATTGCCGTTTTGCAACTGTGTTTGTAAACCTGAGCAGACTTCTGTTATTTTGGCTGAACAAAGTTTATTGTTCATCCATGGGAAGTTTCATGGAGGAAGAATTAGATGGCTTCTGACACCCCTTATTCTATGCCTACAGGTCGATGCTGAGAGAACATATCATCAAAACGCTGCTAATATTCTGAATAAACTCCATGATGAGGTGCACAACTATCACAACAAAATGTGCCCTTTTTTCACCTATATAGCCAGTTTGCAATATCTTAAACCTGGATATGCTGAAGATCACTCTGTTTTCATTTTTCTCATATGCGCAGATGCTCCATGCAAAGCATCATAATGAATCAATAAACCGCTATGATGAACAGTCATCAGAGCCTGAATCAGAAACAGCTCCAGCACAAGTGCACTCAGATAGCACATCTGAAGATCCAGTATTGACTAAACCTAGCGAATCCACCGAAGATCAAGTATTAACTAAACCTAGTGGATCCATGGGGAACGGTCAGGAGGTACAATTTCTTGGAGAGGTATGATTGTTTTTAGCACTGCATGTTGTGATATCATTGTATATATAATGTGTCACTTTTTAGCAATACATTTACATTCACTCTAAGCTCATGATAGTTCGGTATACTATGTTAGGACTTCCACATGCTGTCTAGCATTGTTCTTGTCTCATTTGGTGCGTATTTGTGCTGCAATTGTTATTCGTGTGGCTCCCTAGTCCCTACCCCTTTCTTTCAAATTGCATCCCGATCACTGTCCTCAGCGACACAAACAATGATATTGTTCGTGGGCTTCCTTAGCCCCCCGTTGACTCTTTGAAAAAAAGTTTTTAAAATATATAGATAATCTAACAGATTTTGGAAATGCCACATAGTTCTATCTGGTACTTGTCTTCTTGTTACTTTCCAATTAAATTATAAATATATATCCTACAATATCACATTTTAATGGCTAATTATCTGTATACATGATATGAATTTCACTCATTCTCCAGTCACTTGCTACCATTTATTATTTCATAAGAAATCCTGGAATTATGTGAACCAGTCTTTATTGGATACAACACAAACCTGAAATTTTGTGGATCTATTTCTGATCCCTACACCCAATTTAATTGACTGGTAATTGTTCAGACTGCTGCATCTTCAACAAAACTTACACTGTACAATATGTTTCATCTCAATCCTATTTTATATCAGTACATACTATCATCTGTGTAATGCTGACACAAATAGCAATTGCACAATTAGTATACAGTGCTGAACATGCCAGTACATTATTCGATTAGCTGAGGATTTCATGGTGTGCTTTTTGGGCAGGTTATTCATCCATTCGATGCTCAGGCCGATGGTGAGCTCAGTATATCCGTGGGTGAATATGTCGTGGTCCGCCAGGTACACGTTGTTTGCTTTATTGTTGACAACTGATTTTTACCAATGCCTTGGGAAACCTCATGCCCAAGTTGTGAAGTTAGATATAATATATGCATAGCTCCCTTCTAATCCAAAGCGGCAGCATCCTATCGTGTAGTCTGTAACCAACCATGGCAAGAAAACAAACAGATGCCAGACAGCTTTTAGTTGTCCTGTTCGTATAATTCTCTGGGAGATATCAAGTGAACCGGAATGCTGACTAAGCACTTTTTCTTTCTTCACAGGTGGCGGCAAATGGTTGGTCGGAAGGGGAATGCAAGGGAAAGGCTGGCTGGTTCCCATCTGCCTATGTGGAGCAGAGGGACAAAGCCCCGGCAAGCAAGGTGATAGAGCCTGGACTTCTGACTACTTGATCCATCGTGTACTTATGGTTGCTGACTTGCTGTCATCGTCCTTTGTCTTCATTATTGTGCATGACATGTTGGATGAGCGACTAGTGTTTCGTAGAACTTTTACCTTTCTGTGCAGGTTATTGTTCTTCTAGGTTTTTCCCTTGCTTGATAACTGTATGTAAAGTATAGTTTTGGGCCATAGGATTTCCTTCTGGTATATGACAAGGGAGCGTATCAGGAGTTTCCACGGGTGGGCTGGTTTCCACCTGATACGCTCCCAAATGACAATGTACAGAGCTATTGGTGATGAGAAGCTGTCAACTTGCCCTTTATATTCGGACAGCATGCTTCCTGCCAAATTTATGCTAATGATTCCATAACAGTGAGACTGGTACGATACTGCCTGCCGGTGGTTATGAGATGAAACACTGTCAGTGTAGAATCATCATATGATTAAGTTTTCTTTAGAAAAACTGTGAAGGTAAGTTTACCGGTCAGAAACGAACCTTGCTCTTCTCTATGGGACTCGGAGGCTCTTGAGTCTTAACCCCCTGTAACTTTACAGGTTGATCTAACGAATACCAGACCTTGATCTAGATAGATAGATATATATTTTTTGATGTCATTGTCCACAACGAAAATAGAATAGGCAAAAGACGCAACTGAAGCGTCCTTCCCATCTGACTGGGCAAATGCAGCTTGGTTGTTGGATCCTTCGACCAAACAAACTTTATCCGAAGTCTGAACCTCAACTGGCACAGAAACCCCTAACATTCACCGCCCACAAGCTGCTGCTTTGCCCGCCTCGGCAGGTCCTGAATTTATTGAGCCAAGCCTCACATCTCTTCTGCTGCCGGCCTGGCGCAGGACGCCACGGTTGTTTTCTGCCGCGACACGCACATGGAGCCTGGAAAGCTCACAGCTCCAGGATGAAGACGCTGCAGCGGCGAGGTGAGGCGGCAGAGGCGAGATACGCATCGCCCATCAGGGCATCAAGCATCAGGCATTCAGGCTACAGCCTACAAGCAGGCAGAGGCATCGTCATTGCGCAAGTGGGGGCGATTGTGGTGTCCACGGATTGATGGCTTTGCGTTTCAGCGTTTCCCCACTCACCAGTCCGAGGCCGTTGGGGCCTCGCGCAGTTATGATGGCTGTCCGACTCAGCGTTCCTGCTCGTTTCGATCAACGAAACAGCAAAAAAGTCATGGATGCTGCAGACCTGCCAGTGATCCATTCAGCCTTGTCTGATCTAAAGCCGGTGCTGGATGGTAGCGACATGTTCCTCTCCTCTCGCTAAGCATTGGCTCAGCTCAGTGTTCATCAATGCCACTGTGCCAGAGGAGGATTAGAGAGATTTGACTCTCAGTTTGTGCTTAGTAAGTTTCCTGACGTACACCATGGCTAATTGGCTATGAATCTAACGTCAAATAGCATCTAACACTACTAGTGGAGGTAGTGGTGGATCACTTAGCCTCCAGGGTCCAAGGCTCCAAACAGAAAAGAGCCGCTTGCAGCAGTTTGGCAGAGTAAAAATCATGCTGTTAGCTTGGCAGATTGAGAGGGTCACGTCGAGAGGATAGGACACCGGGTATGAGACAGCTCAGCTCACTCAGCGACCTCTGGGTCGCCTCGCCTCGTCGGTCAGGGGTTTTGCCCCACCAGCAGCGCCACCTTCCGCTTTACGTACTAGGGTCTGCACCCGCAAACATCAAAAGTTTCTTCCCTTGTATCAAGATTTAAAAACGGAAAAAGGAGCCTCTATCAAATTTCAATCCAACTTAATTCAAAAAATCTACTTAAAATCTAAATATTAATGTGCACTGTCTGTTTGGAATGCAAGAGCTTTAAGTAGAGAGTAGAGACATATAATATGACACAGGTTCCTCGCAGGAAAAAAAAAGAATATCACATAGTAGGATTAGCGAGAAGGTTCACATCCCAGATAACATGTTGCGAAGTACATTGATAATTGACACTATTTTTCTAGCATTGCAATTCCCTTTTGCACAGAACACTTGTTATCTTCAATGTATGATTTAATCATTGTTTTCTATTAGAATATATTTATAAAGCTAAATAAAGTTCTGATATAATAAAATTACCTTTTGAGATCAGACTAGGTATGTACTAAGTTATTGATAGCCATTTTGTCCTACAGCCGTGGTAATGCTGCTAATGAATTTCGATAATGGCTGTGTTTAGTTCCCGAAAAGGGAATGTGAAGTTTGGTGAAAATGTCACATTGGACACTGTAACGCATTGTATCACTTTTTCATTTGTTTGTGGTAATCGTTGTCCTACCATGATCTAACTAGGCTCAAAAGATCCGTCTCGTCGTATACATCAAAATCATGTACTTAGTTTTTTTTATTTACCCACGTTTAGTGTTCCATGCATGAGGAGAGAGATTTGATGTGATAGGTGAATAGTGAAGTTTGGAGATGAGAGAGAAATTTTGCCTTTTCAAGGGAACTAAACAGGGTCAGCGAATGGATCAAAATCTCATACAATATACCAGTCAGAGTACTTCACCGAGAGTATCATGTCCATACCTCTCATTCTCAAGGTTCTAATAACATCATCCAGCTAGCTTGTGCCATAAAAATATCAGAATTATATGGTTTTCCAAATTGATGCTTAGTCAAGAAATTGGCTTTGGCTTCTTAATGACGTTAAGAGTAAAATTCCCATTTATTATTTATATGTGCCCTGGTGATGAACCATTATCATACGAATGGAGGCAAAGGCGTCAAAGGCGGTGTGCAAACGTGGACTAAGCATATTATGCAAATTTGAATTACAACATCTATCTCACTTAGATGTCTAGTTTGTTCAGCATAAAATAGAAGGTTGATTATAAATTTCCTTTCATGCTATACCCACGGTAAAAGAGATGAGTGTATGTGATGATGGTGTAGGGTGCATCAAGATGAGAGAAGAATGGCCAACAGCAACGATAAGATGTTTCTGCCCTGAAAGAATAGAAAAGAATATAAACATGTACTGTATACATAAGCGAGAATGTGAGAATGTGCTCTTTGATACAAACTTTGTAATAATGGGTTGTATACATCTCTTGACGTAGAGGCCGAATTTTGTATCCATTATCTAAAAAAATATACATAAGCGAGAAGCATATTAAACATTTTTTCTGGCTTTAACCCATCTTTTTGCGGTGTGATGGTGATAATAATTTATTTTTTATGACAAATATCCAATAAAAATGAGATAAACCTTTTCAACAAATGAGATAGGACATGCAAAGGAAGAGAGGAAAATATATTGGTCAACCAAACAATTGTACTCGTCCGATCTCTATTTTTTAGCAGAATATCCATCGTAATTTTTTTCTTTATTGATCCACGCCATATAAAGGTACTATATATTATAATGGCGCAAACACGTGTGAGCAACCAATAATAACGACAAATGAGATTGTTCGAGACGGCATATCGAAAAGATATATCTAATTTGTATATATATCTCTAAGTAATTAAAATTAAAGAAAGCATCTAATAAATCTTTGTGTACCCAAGAGATAGAATGAAATAAACCTTTTCACCAAACGAGCTAGCACATGCAATGCAACGCCCTACAAGAGGAACGCTCTCTCTTTCAATGGAGGAATCTCTCGCTTTCTCGGCCCCAAATGCAATGTCATTTTCAGTCAGCATGCCATACACGTACATGCGCCCCTGATTAATTCATCAATCGATTTTGCGACGAGGAAGAGAAGGCAGGGGGAGAAGAAAAAGGCAGAGAAAGCGGTGCGACGAGCGAAAACACGGGGGCTGATTAGCTGTTCGTCCCGTGTCCCGTTCCTCCTCGCCCACCACCGCACGCGGACAAAACCGCTCTCCTCACGGCCTCGCCTTCGCCTCACTCCCACCACCCCTCTCGCTCGCCTCGCGCACCAGACCAGCAGTTCCCAGTACACTACTCTCCTCTACGCCACTGCACAGCAGCGGCCGCCTAATCTCTCCAGCCCTCTCGTCTCGTCGCCCCCCGTCCCTCCCCTCGCCACACGGGCCACCGCTGCCGCATCATCCGCCCGTTGCCGGCCATCGCCGCCTGGTCCGTGGCTTCCGACCCCCATTCGCCGCCGCGGCGCGCCGAGCCCCGCACCAGATCGCCGCGGCGCTTCCTGCCGGCGTCGGCGCGGCGCAGGTACCCTGTTCTCGCCCCGGATCTGCCGCTGTTCCTGCTGATTCGCGCTGGGTTTGGAGTGTGGCCGTGGTAAATGAGGACGCGTTAGGCTGCCGCCGGCCCCCAAATTGCTGCGCTCAGTTCGCGTGTCGGTAGTGCCGCGTGTAGGTGTAGATGAACTGTGCTTGAAGCCTTGAACTGGCTTTGACGTTTGGCAGCGCCAACTGGCGAGCTTGAGGTTTTTTCCTGCTTTTTTGGAAGTTACTGAAGAGACATTGAAGTGCTGGGAGCTGGAACTAAGTGGCTAACTAGGCTTAAAAGATTCATCTCGTCGTGTACATCAAAACCATATACTTAGTTTTTTATTTTCCTACATTTAATGCTCCATGCATGAGAGGGATTTGATGTGATAGTGAATAGTGAAGTTTGGAGAGAGAATTTTTGAAAGTTGGTGATGGTATGGGGAAGTCTGAACCGTTGGAAAGCAACGGTCCTTTCCATCGGCTGTGTTTAGTTCCAAAAAGTGTAGGAGAAAGTTTGGAAAAAATGTCACATCGGACACTGTAGCGTACTGTAGCACTTTTCGTTTGTTTGTGGTAAACATTGTCCTACCATGACCTAACTAGGCTTAAAAGATTCGTCTCGTCGTGTACATCAAAACTTACTTAGTTTTTTTATTTACCCACGTTTAGTGTTCCATGCATGAGGAGAGAGATTTGATGTGATAGGTGAATAGTGAAGTTTTGAGAGAGAAATTTTGCCTTTTCAAGGGAACTAAACAGGGTCAGCGAATGGATCAAATCTCATACAATATACCAGTCAGAGTACTTCACCGAGAGTATCATGTCCATACCTCTCATTCTCAAGGTTCTAATAACATCATCCAGCTAGCTTGTGCCATAAAAATATCAGAATTATATGGTTTTCCAAATTGATGCTTAGTCAAGAAATTGGCTTTGGCTTCTTAATTGACGTTAAGAGTAAAATTCCATTTATTATTTATATGTGCCCTGGTGATGAACCATTATCATACGAATGGAGGCAAAGGCGTCAAAGGCGGTGTGCAAACGTGGACTAAGCATATTATGCAAATTTGAATTACAACATCTATCTCACTTAGATGTCTAGTTTGTTCAGCATAAAATAGAAGGTTGATTATAAATTTCCTTTCATGCTATACCCACGGTAAAAGAGATGAGTGTATGTGATGATGGTGTAGGGTGCATCAAGATGAGAGAAGAATGGCCAACAGCAACGATAAGATGTTTCTGCCCTGAAAGAATAGAAAAGAATATAAACATGTACTGTATACATAAGCGAGAATGTGAGAATGTGCTCTTTGATACAAACTTTGTAATAATGGGTTGTATACATCTCTTGACGTAGAGGCCGAATTTTGTATCCATTATCTAAAAAAATATACATAAGCGAGAAGCATATTAAACATTTTTTCTGGCTTTAACCCATCTTTTTGCGGTGTGATGGTGATAATAATTTATTTTTTATGACAAATATCCAATAAAAATGAGATAAACCTTTTCAACAAATGAGATAGGACATGCAAAGGAATAGAGGAAAATATATTGGTCAACCAAACAATTGTACTCGTCCGATCTCTATTTTTTAGCAGAATATCCATCATAATTTTTTTTTCTTTATTGATCCACCGCCATACAAAGGTACTATATATTATAATGGCGCAAACACGTGTGAGCAACCAATAATAACGACAAATGAGATTGTTCGAGACGGCATATCGAAAAGATATATCTAATTTGTATATATATCTCTAAGTAATTAAAATTAAAGAAAGCATCTAATAAATCTTTGTGTACCCAAGAGATAGAATGAAATAAACCTTTTCACCAAACGAGCTAACACATGCAGCACCCTACAAGAGCAGCTCTCTCTCTTTCAATGGAGGAATCTCTCGCTTTCTCGGCCCCAAATGCAATGTCATTTTCAGTCAGCATGCCATACACGTACATGCGCCCCTGATTAATCAATCGATTTTGCGACGAGGAAGAAAAAGGCAGGGGGAGAAGAAAAAGGCAGAGAAAGCGGTGCGACGAGCGAAAAAACGGGGGCTGATTAGCTGTTCGTCCCGTGTCCCGTTCCTCCTCGCCCACCACCGCACGCGGACAAAACCGCTCTCCTCACGGCCTCGCCTTCGCCTCACTCCCACCACCCCTCTCGCTCGCCTCGCGCACCAGACCAGCAGTTCCCAGTACACTACTCTCCTCTACGCCACAGCACAGCAGCGGCCGCCTAATCTCTCCATCCCTCTCGTCGCCCACGCCCCCCGCCCCTCCCCTCACCACGCGGCCCACCGCTGCCGCATCATCCGCCCGTTGCCGGCCATCGCCGCCTGGTCCGTGGCTTCCGACCCCCATTCGCCGCCGCGGCGCGCCGAGCCCCGCACCAGATCGCCGCGGCGCTTCCTGCCGGCGTCGGCGCGGCGCAGGTACCCTGTTCTCGCCCCGGATCTGCCGCTGTTCCTGCTGATTCGCGCTGGGTTTGGAGTGTGGCCGTGGTAAATGAGGACGCGTTAGGCTGCCGCCGGCCCCCAAATTGCTGCGCTCAGTTCGCGTGTCGGTAGTGCCGCGTGTAGGTGTAGATGAACTGTGCTTGAAGCCTTGAACTGGCTTTGACGTTTGGCAGCGCCAACTGGCGAGCTTGAGGTTTTTTCCTGCTTTTTTGGAAGTTACTGAAGAGACATTGAAGTGCTGGGAGCTGGAACTAAGTGGCTGTGGATTTAAGTGGGGTTGGCAGCCTGACAAGCGTGTTAGCTCTCTAAGTTTTTCTGTTCGAACTAGAGGACTTGTGATTCTCCCCGGTTGTCATATACCACTTTAAAGGCTTGTATCATCTAAACAGTTACGCAGATGCCAGTTAGGAAGGTTTACATCACAAAATTGCCTCAATTCCCCTTGTATGCCGTTGATATATACTGCAGTTGATCCACTGTGTTTTTAATGTGGTGATGTAGGGTGTTTCTGATTATGGCTTTATCTAGTTAGTTTGATTCTTATGATTCTTTGCATTTCAGGGTTGGAAATCTATTTGGCCACACTGGTAGTGGCCACATGTTAAGCCCATCACTGGTCCGAAAGATGCACGCCGACATGCTTGAACAATGACATCTGGAAACTGGATTAGTATGTGCTGATTTTATATGCTTCACCAGCTGATTATCAATGGGCTCTTTCCTAAGGAAACAGCCCAGCTACCTCTTCATTTTGATAATTCTGCACCTTGTCGCTCATGAGGCAAGAACGCTGAGTTCAGATGGTATGGATGGTTATGTTGCTATTTGTGGAGCATTTTTTTCCTGCTCTCCAAAATTCTAATATTCAAAGGTCTCCTACAGGCGAAGCACTTCTTGCCTTCAAGAAGGCAGTTACGAATTCAGATGGTGTCTTTCTAAATTGGCGTGAGCAAGATGCAGACCCCTGCAATTGGAAGGGTGTTAGATGTGATAGTCATAGCAAGAGAGTGATCAATCTGTAAGAATTTTAAAAAAAACTGCATTTTTACTTCAATTATACTCAGTTTGTTGTGACTTGCCCAATATTTTATCTACCTATTCACAGTTTTGCATCAGTACTTTTTTTTTTGTAGTATGAAAATTTTCAAATATTAACGAGTGAAAGTTAGTTTGTTTGAATCAACTAGCATAAATATCTAACTACTATTCCATTCAGGATTCTTGCATATCACAGATTGGTTGGGCCAATACCACCAGAAATTGGAAGGTTAAATCAGTTGCAAACTCTGTAAGTTTGTTCCTAAAAATGACATTTCTTAACCTTTTCATGTTGGTATTCCCCATATATGTAATTTTTTTTGGGGGCATAGATCACTGCAGGGGAACAGTTTGTATGGTTCACTCCCTCCTGAACTGGGAAATTGTACCAAGCTGCAGCAATTGTAAGTTTTCTAATGATTACTTACTAGAGTGCATTGTTCAGGGCATCAATGCTTGATAATGTAATAATTAATCCTTGAATGATGCGAAGTCAGATCAATTTAATTCCATGATTCTTATGCGTTCCAGACTTTACTGTGCAGTAATGGCTTTTATTCTTCTTGATCTGCAATGACTTGTAGGTATCTACAAGGAAATTATTTAAGTGGATACATCCCTTCAGAATTTGGAGATCTGGTGGAACTTGAGGCACTGTAAGTTCAGAATGGTCTTTTTAAATTTCAATTGACTATTAAATAATTCTTCAATGTATCAATGTTGGTCTTTTGTTAATGGAAAACGTCCAATCCCCTCAGGAGTTATCCGGACTTTGGCCATACTTGATGGAGTAATTTGACGTTTTCCTTTATTATTCAGTCCATATCAGATAGATCTCTCCAATTAGACTAATCAAGCTAAAAGTGTCATTTACGGTTCTACTAGATTAATAGACAGGCTAAGAGACCAACTTAGAAAACAAGTCTACTGTGCTGTAGATTGTGCTTGCCATGGTAAAATAATTAAAACTATTTCTTGATTTTTTTTCTCCTCCAGGGACTTATCCAGTAATACGTTGAGCGGATCTATTCCACATTCTCTTGATAAGCTGTCCAAACTTACATTATTGTAAGTGTTTCTTCCTACGGATAAATCCATCTAATGGTCATGACAAGTTAATGGTTATAAATAATTTACAGAAAAATGTTACTTTTGCAACCTTCTGCAGCAATGTTTCGATGAACTTCCTGACAGGAGCAATACCATCTTCTGGTTCACTTGTCAATTTCAATGAGACATCGTGAGTTATCTTTTCCCTGTTTTATTCGGGGTCACATCTATCTTATATTCTTATTCACTATTGCATCTGTGTAATTTATGTATCTTTGATCCAGTGAATACTGAGATATTGATCCATAAGCTGCTCTAATTTACATCTCCATTCTCCAATGAGTAGCAATGCTACATTTCCATTTCTTAGGTTCCAACTGAATTTGTTTTTGATAATGTAGCTTCGTTGGGAACCTTGGTTTATGTGGGAAGCAGATTAATTCAGTGTGCAAAGATGCACTTCAATCACCATCAAATGGTCCTCAGTCACCTTCCGCAGGTACTGGATGTATTCTAGTAATATCCTTTTTTTTTAACTGTGAGAAGGATTGTGCTATGCCTATTTTTTATTTATTAATGTGGTTTGTTTGTGCTCCAGTAGGTTACATGCTCCTGGTAGTTTCAAGTTTTTTTAGTTGATATGTTTGACTCTTTTCTTTTTGGTTAATTAACAGATAGACCTACAGGCTATGTCTTTTAATCTTAGTATGCAAAAAAAAAAAACATTGTGCCTGATTGTGGTCCAATATTGCACTTGAGGAACTAAAATCTCTCTAATACAGAACTGCTAAGTCTTAAACTCTGATAAGGTCCAATTTTCCACTTGGGAATTAAAAACTTTCTAATATAGCACTCCTATGTATTGAACTATGGTAACTGAGATTCTTGTTATGCCTCATACTCTTTGATAGCATGCATGAATTGATGAATCTTGTGTAGAAAACCGAATTGTTAACAATGAAGGAGACATGACAATATTATAAAAGTTATGGTGAAGCTAAAACAAACTCCTCAACCTTTTGACATTGGACCTTTATCCTTGCAAAAAAGTGATCATAACAAACAAGATAGCTCCAATCCCCTTGTGTGTGCCTATCTAGAAAAGAAAGCTTTCTTTGGTGAGAACTGCAAATATGTATTACTGTTTGCTTGGGTTGGTTTGCTCATAGAGTCATAGCCATAGGCCTAAAGGATCCCCCACTTGTCATCCAAACGGGGAATACAGATCTGCATGCCAATATGATTGGTAGACGAATCATTCTAGCCTCAACTCATCCAAGTCGTGAAGGAGTTGCCTTTCTTGCTGAAAGAGCCTTTTTATGCTCAATAGTTTATCCATGCGAGGCCTTTCATTAGCTGCAATTCGTCTAGAGTTTAAAATACTGTACCTTTTGTGTTAATTTTTTTTTCTCAACTTCTTCCTCATTTAACTCTAGTTTTCTGACATTTCTCATGTATTTTGGTGTTGTCTTACAACAGATGACATGTTTAATAAAAAGAATGGGAAGAATTCCACCAGACTTCTTATTAGTGCAGTAGCAACAGTTGGAGCTCTCCTATTGGTGGCTTTAATGTGTTTCTGGGGTTGCTTTCTTTACAAGAATTTCGGAAAGAAAGATATGCGTGGTTTCAGGGTTGAGCTATGTGGAGGTAATAACTGTCAAAGGAATATCCTGTGCATTTTTCCCCTGTGGAAGTTGTCTTTATGATATTGCTTGATTTTTCAGGCTCTTCTGTTGTGATGTTCCATGGGGACCTTCCGTACTCCTCAAAAGACATCCTCAAAAAACTAGAGACCATGGATGAGGAAAATATCATTGGAGCTGGGGGTTTTGGAACTGTTTATAAACTTTCAATGGATGATGGCAATGTCTTTGCATTGAAAAGAATAGTGAAAACAAATGAAGGGCTAGATCGGTTCTTTGACAGAGAACTCGAGATATTGGGAAGTGTTAAACATCGTTATTTGGTCAATCTTCGTGGTTACTGCAAGTCTCCTTCATCAAAACTGCTGATATATGACTATCTTCAAGGTGGCAGCCTGGATGAAGTGTTGCATGGTAAGTTATTTTTGTTTGTCATCACCCCTTGACTGCATCAAATTCATGGTCAGCTGCTTTTAAATAAACATGTTGACAAGGTTGTAATCAGTCTGTTTGCCACTATGCCAAAGCAAGAAACAATTTTGGCTTTTGGACACGCTAATTCTAGTCTTCTAGCAATTTAGTCAACATAACATTGAAACCTGGACATCCTGAGTCTCAGGATCTGTATCTTGAGCTGCTGTAGCTGGAGGTTCCAGTCCCGGTGACCAAGAAAATCCTAGGAGTAGACCTGAATTGCAGTTAACATGCGAGGGAACAAATCAGTCCATTGCTGTACTAGTGCAATGTCAATCTATGATTTCCTACGCTTTTTAAGTGTAAATGTTTAGTGGCATCTTTGGTCATTATGCTGCAGGGCTCAAATTTGCCCCTTTCAAAATAGTCCTAGAAGTTAGTTATTTTTAAAAAAAAGGTACCATGTATCCTAATCCTA
The DNA here is from genome assembly GCA_900205405.1 of Echinochloa crus-galli. NCBI lineage: Eukaryota > Viridiplantae > Streptophyta > Magnoliopsida > Poales > Poaceae > Echinochloa > Echinochloa crus-galli. The sequence continues at coordinate 261,902 of OAMR01000252.1, read as the reverse complement.
TGAGGATGTGGAGAGGTGCTACATGAATTTCCTCTGCTAACCCCACTTGGAGAAGGGATAGCCAATATCATTCTAAGCAAGTTGAGGCACACAAGAGGATGAGACGCTAGATTATTCTTTAACGCTTCATTCTAATATAGAGAACTAATCTGAAGGTATGAAAGGTTCGAAAATATTTTTGCGGGAGTGACAAGTCCCTGTTCATACTTAAAGAATCTGCAGCCAGCCTCCCGAAGTCCTTCAGGATTCACAGTTTTTTTCCTTGATATGGTGTAATGCAAAATTGATCTAGTAATTTATGTTTACTCCTTACACTGTTTCTGTCTATAAATCTTTGCAGAAAAGTCTGAACAGTTGGATTGGGATGCACGTATTAACATAATACTCGGAGCTGCTAAAGGCTTGTCTTATTTGCATCACGACTGTTCACCTCGAATAATACACCGTGATATTAAGTCAAGCAACATCTTACTTGACGGCAATTTTGACGCCCGTGTATCAGACTTTGGGCTTGCAAAGTTGTTAGAGGATGAAGAATCACATATTACTACAATAGTTGCAGGAACATTTGGTTACCTTGCACCAGGTATGTGGAGATTCCATTGCATCCTATGAGAAAAGAGACCTGCACAATTCTGTTTATTTTTTATTGCCACTTCAGACTCTTTTCTTGGTTAATGACATGCTGATCTTAATGCTCTGAGCTAATATTGACTAAATTAACAGAGTATATGCAAAGTGGCAGAGCCACTGAGAAGACTGATGTCTACAGCTTTGGGGTTTTGGTACTTGAAATACTGAGTGGAAAGAGGCCTACTGACGCATCATTCATTGAGAAGGGATTAAACATTGTTGGATGGGTATGACCTTTCCTTTCACGCTCAAGTATTTCATGGGCTCCATGATTTTTCTTGTAAAACACACATAGTACTTTTATCATCTGACAGTGTATCCATTTCGAGCTTTCCTGAAATGATCATCTTATCTTTTGGCAGTTAAATTTTCTGGCTGGTGAGAATCGGGAGAGGGAAATTGTAGATCCGAACTGTGAAGGTGTGCAGATGGAGACCTTAGATGCTCTGCTTTCTCTAGCCAAGCAATGTGTAAGCTCTCTGCCGGAGGAGCGGCCAACAATGCACAGGGTGGTACAGATGCTGGAGTCAGATGTAATTACACCATGCCCTAGCGATTTCTACGATTCAGAGTAGCCTCCTGGACAAGCCACACTACTGCTAATTTCCCGTGGAGGCGCATTCCTTTATTCTTTGCAGATATTGTGTAAATGCATTGCCGCGGTGTTTGGTCTCCCAATCGGCTGGTTCAACGGGTGACATTTTTGCGTCTGTATACCCTATGTATATGTATCCGTCCTGTGCTACAAGTTGTTATATGTTGAGTTAATAAGAGAACATACCAGGAGACTGCTGTGCGTTTAACCACCGACCGTAGAGAAATGGTAGTAGAGTGGACGAGTGGTCATGGTTGCAGGATCTCCGTAAGTAGGGAACCGAGAAGCATTTTCTCAGATTCCATGTGTTCGATGCTTCTAGCATCATAACTAAGCTGGTGTGAGAGTGATCGGTGGGTACACGGGTACATGTTAAGGCCTCCCTTGGTTCGTGGGTGAACCGCAGGGAGAGGGAAGGAAAATTTCCTGTGGAACTAGCTGACATCATCATCCCTTTGAAAGCACAGGAAACATTCCGGAGGAATCGCAAAGGGGAAGGGATTGGCTCTCACTGTACACGCAGGAAACGAAAAATCCACCGCGACTTCATGTTCCGCGCAGGAAACGAGTGCCTTCCTTTCCTGCGCCCGTCTCCTTCCTATTCCTATCCTGCGTTTCACCAGCAAGCCAAAGAGAGCCTAAAGTTAATCAGTTAAACTTACGGGGAGGGATTTGCTCGAAACAATCCAATCTGCAGAATTAGCAACTGACGTTTAAATCCATTGAAACAGGGTTGATTACAAACGCGACTGTGATTCGAAACAAGATGCAGAATTAGCAACTGACATGAAAATTCATTGAAACTGGGTTCAGTACAAACGCGACGGTGATCCGCAACACGCAACTCTTGTACAGATCTTACAAACATGACAGACACAACTCACGCTCAAACCAGGATGATAGCATTTCGGACCCAAAGACGTGAACAACACGACAAACTGCACACACCACCAAAGGGACAGACACGGTTTTCTTGCAGACTAGCATAAGCAACCAGGCTTCCGGCTCTAGCCGGAGATTTGGATGGACTTGACGTCAGGCTTCTTGACCTCCTCCTTGGGCACGGTGACGGTGAGCACGCCGTTCTCCATGGAGGCCTTGATCTGCTCCGTCTTGGCGTTCTCCGGCAGCCTGAACCTGCGCAGGAACTTGCCGCTGCTGCGCTCCACCCGGTGCCAGGTGTCCGTCTTCTCCTCCCTGCGCTCGCCGCTGATCTGGAGGACGTTGCCCTCCTCGACCTCCACCTTCACCTCTTCCTTCTTCAGCCCCGGCACGTCGGCCTTGAACACGTGCGCCTCCGGGGTCTCCCTCCAGTCGATTCGGGCGCCGGCGAAGGCGGCCGTCTCCGAGTTGGTGCCTGCAAACGAGGGGAAGAGGCTGCTGCTGCCGCCAGAACCGAAGGGAAAGCCCTGGAAGGGATCCCAGAGGTCGAGGGAGAAGGGGTCGAACACGTTGGTGCGGCGAATCAGCGACATTGTTGTTGGTCGGTGGGTGGTTTGCTTGGTGTTTTGCTTGACGCGGGAGATTGGGATTGTGTGGTTGCTTCGGCGATTCAGAGACTTCGGTTACTGACGAGCGTCTGACGCGGGGAATGGGGCGATATATATAGGAGGCGACGGGAGTAACCCTGCAAGTATACCCACACCAATCCATTCGAGATTTTTATCATTTTAACCACGAAAGTGTTGGACTTTTCTAAAATGACCACCATACACTGGGCTTCTCTAAAATGACCACAAATTCGTTATTCTGTTCGTTAAAATGACCACGGCTGCTGTTTTAGGTTATTTGCTGTTCTTAAGAAGTAATTAACCACGGAAGAAGACAATACTACCCCTGCTACCCATCCAATCTCAGGCGCCTGCTGTCATCTTCTTCCTCACGCTCCCTCTCTCTTCTCTAAGATCTCCTCTTCTCCTTCTTCTCTCCATCCCCTCCCCAATCCCCTACACCCTCCGCCGGCCGGGCTCCCGCGCCCCTCCGCTCCGGCGCGGACGGCGAGCTGCGTGGCGGGCGAGCGGCCGGTGGTGAGGGAGACGGACGGCCACCTTCCTCTGGCGGCGCTCTGCGCCGGCGCCGGCGCCGCTTCTTCTGCTCCGTGATGCCGCCCGCCTGCGTTGACTGCTGCTGCTGCGGGGGTGCGAGGACCTCCGGGACGACGAGCGACGGCCAGGGGCGGCTCGAGCGGCGACGGGGCGGCTCGAGCTCGGGCGGCGGCGGCGGCATGGAGCGGCGGCAGTCGGCGGCGCTGTGCAGGTAGTCAGGGCCGCCGGAGTTGGCTGGCGAAGGCTCGGCGGGCGCTTGGTTGGCGGAGGCGAGCGCGGCGGCGGGCGGGGAGGACCGCGGCCGCGGGGGCGAGCGCGCGGCGGCGGGCGTGGCCCACCGCCTCCCCTCATGCGTCGTCCTCGGCTCCGGTCTCCCGTGGTGGAGGAGCTCAGCGCGATGGATGATCTCGGCGAAGGCGTGGCGGCGCGGTGGATGAGCTCGGCGAAGGCTCCCGTCTTCCTCGCGCAGCTCCCTGCGCTCCTCGGTGGCAGGCGGCGCGCGTCGGCGGTGGGGCGGCCTCGGTAGCCAAGGGAGGCGGCGGTGGCCGGCGTGGAGGAGGGCACGGGCGGGTGGGCACAGGCGCAGGACGGAGGAGGAAGAGGAAGGGTAGATTGGTCAGTTACTGTAGAAAGATAGTAACAAAATTTGTTAAACTGCAGTTTGGTCATTCTGGCGTATACAATAACGGATTCATGGTCATTTTAGAGAAGCCCAATTTATGGTGGTTATTTTAGAGAAGCCCAACTCTTTCATGGTCAAAATGATAAAAATCTCATTTCGGATAGGGAGCAGCTTTGCTCGCTGGTAGAGGATGCACCATGGGCTGTTAGTTGACGCTAGAAGGCTCGTATTCGTTCATTTGTAGGCCTGGCCCTGCCTCCCTCGACTTGGCCCAGACAGCCCGCCCGACGCCTCCTCGACGTGCGTAGCCTCGACGCAGGGCCGTTGCCGCGACGCTGCGTCAGATCGACGCGCGGCGACGCCGCCCCGTTCCTCCACCGCCGCCGCCTATATAACTCGCCCCCGAATCGCCCCTCCCCCTCCCCGCGCACCTTCCACCACGCTCTAGAAGCTGTCCCCCCTTCCTCGAGTCGAGAGCCCCGAGACCCCCGTGAGAAGCTGCTCGAGATGGCCGGGGAGAGCTGCGTCCCGCGGCCCCTGTTCGGCGGCGCCATCACCACCGCCTTCCCCGCCCGCTTCCAGGTCCCCACCTCCCCGCGC
>OAMR01000252.1:228422-253970 GCA_900205405.1 Echinochloa crus-galli | reverse complement strand
CCTCCTTGGGCACGGTGACGGTGAGCACGCCGTTCTCCATGGAGGCCTTGATCTGCTCCGTCTTGGCGTTCTCCGGCAGCCTGAACCTGCGCAGGAACTTGCCGCTGCTGCGCTCCACCCGGTGCCAGGTGTCCGTCTTCTCCTTGCTGCGCTCGCCGCTGATCTGGAGGACGTTGCCCTCCTCGACCTCCACCTTCACCTCTTCCTTCTTCAGCCCCGGCACGTCGGCCTTGAACACGTGCGCCTCCGGGGTCTCCCTCCAGTCGATTCGGGCGCCGGCGAAGGCGGCCGTCTCCGAGTTGGTGCCTGCAAACGAGGGGAAGAGGCTGCTGCTGCTGGAGCTGAAGGGAAAGCCCTGGAAGGGGTCCCAGAGGTCGAGGGAGAAGGGATCGAACACGTTGCTGCGGCGAATCAGCGACATTGTTGTTGGTCGGTGGGTGATTTGCTTGGTGTTTTGCTTGACGCGGGAGATTGGGATTGTGTGGTTGCTTCGGCGATTCAGAGACTTCGCTGTTACCGACGAGCGTCTGACGCGGGGAATGGGGCGATATATATAGGAGGCGACGGGAGTAACCCTGCAAGTATACCCACACCAATCCATTCGAGATTTTTATCATTTTAACCACGAAAGTGTTGGACTTTTCTAAAATGACCACCATACACTGGGCTTCTCTAAAATGACCACAAATTCGTTATTCTGTTCGTTAAAATGACCACGGCTGCTGTTTTAGGTTATTTGCTGTTCTTAAGAAGTAATTAACCACGGAAGAAGACAATACTACCCCTGCTACCCATCCAATCTCAGGCGCCTGCTGTCATCTTCTTCCTCACGCTCCCTCTCTCTTCTCCGAGATCTCCTCTTCTCCTTCTTCTCTCCATCCCCTCCGCAATCCCCTACGCCCTCCGCCGGCCGGGCTCCCGCGCCCCTCCGCTCCGGCGCGGACGGCGAGCTGCGTGGCGGGCGAGCGGCCGGTGGTGAGGGAGACGGACGGCCACCTTCCTCTGGCGGCGCTCTGCGCCGGGCGTGGAGGAGGGCACGGGCGGCGCGCGTCGGCGGTGGGGCGGCCTCGGTAGCCAAGGGAGGCGGCGGTGGCCGGCGTGGAGGAGGGCACGGGCGGGTGGGCACAGGCGCAGGACGGAGGAGGAAGAGGAAGGGTAGATTGGTCAGTTACTGTAGAAAGATAGTAACAAAATTTGTTAAACTGCAGTTTGGTCATTCTGGCGTATACAATAACGGATTCATGGTCATTTTAGAGAAGCCCAATGTATGGTGGTCATTTTAGAGAAGCCTAACTCTTTCGTGGTCAAAATGATAAAAATCTCCATCCATTCTTATGAGAGAAATTATATGAATCCACTCCACCTCAAACCACCACCACCACACACCAATCCAACCCAAACTTTTGAACTCATAATGTAATAACTATTAGCCAAACTATGGTTACTACCCAATAAGAATCCATTTCAACCCAAACATTTGACATGGGCTCATGTGTAGATCTAGCCACACTGCTTTGCACAGAGGACCTGCCAGGCATACCGAGTCATCTCCAACAAATTTAAGTCAATTTCGATGAAATTTTATAGTGTGAACGCGAGGTTTTAATTTTAGGGTCCGGCTCTTGACATGGGCCCACGTGTAGATCTAGCCACACTGCTTTGCACAGAGGAGCTACCAGGCATACCGAGTCATCTCCAACAAATTTCGGTCAATTTCGATAAAATTTTATAATGTGAACGCGAGGTTTTAATTTTAGGGTCCAGTTCTACATAAAGAACCCGTTTCAACCCAACCCAATCCAACCCAAACCATATTTACATAGAACCTACTCCACCCCACCTTATTACCTAATATAACCCATTTCAACCCACTCTAATATACTCCACGTCAAAATCCAACCCATTAAACCTAGTTGAACCCACGTGCCTAGACGGGAGGGCCGGGAATTTCTTCTCGTACGATGTTGAATGGGCCAGAAGCTACGAGATCTCACGCTCGGGCCAAAATCCATAACGTACTCCGTGAGTGACAATCTGGTTTCGGCCAGCCTCTGGAATAATCTGGAACTTTCGGCCTCCTACCCTGAGTGGCAATCTGGTTTCATTCTTGGCCCAGTCCAAATCTAGTTGTAACCTGCACGTTCGGGTGCGAGCCAGAACTATCCAGAAGCCCACTGCCCGCGTCGTTCGTCGGGTTGCTATAAATTCACGTCGCCACGGCGCATCAGAGCCGGCAAGCCAATACCGAGCGATCATCATAACAAAAAAGTTCAGAAGCGTCTCTTTGAGAGCACAGCAGTTTGCTACTCAAATCACAAACCAAAACCCCCCAAACCCATCCGACCATGTCGCTGGTCCGCCGCAGCAACGTGTTCGACCCCTTCTACCTCGTCCTCTGGGACCCCTTCCAGGGCTTCCCCTTCGGCTCCGGCAGCGGCAGCCTCTTCCCGCGCATCTCCTCCGACTCCGAGACCGCGGCCTTCGCCGGTGCGCGCATAGACTGGAAGGAGACCCCTGAGGCGCACGTGTTCAAGGCCGACGTCCCGGGGCTCAAGAAGGAGGAGGTGAAGGTGGAGGTCGAGGACGGCAACGTCCTCCAGATCAGCGGCGAGCGGAGCAAAGAGCATGAGGAGAAGAACGACAAGTGGCACAGGGTGGAGCGCAGCAGCGGCAAGTTCCTGCGCCGGTTCAGGCTGCCGGAGAACGCCAAGACGGAGGAGATCAAGGCGGCCATGGAGAACGGCGTGCTCACCGTCACCGTGCCCAAGGAGGAGGTCAAGAAGCCCGAAGTCAAGCCCGTCCAGATCACCGGCTAAACGAACGCGCCGTGGAGGTTAAGGTCTATGTTACTCCGTACCTGTGCAAGTTGCCGTCCGCGTGTGGTCTTGAGGTTTCAGTGTACTATGTGCAAACCCTGTTTCGTCAGAGTCCCGTCCCGGCGTGCCACTCCGTTGATGCCGTCGAGACGTCTACTACCTCAGAGTCTATTGTCTCGATCGTGTCGTGAACTTACTGTCGAATGTTCATAAAGCGTAATAAAATATGTATATGTTGGTTTTCTTCAAGATCACTTTGAAATATCACCGTCTCTCCTTTAAATTATTGATGATTGATGCAAACCGACTGAATCAAGGAACAAAGGGCCCCATGACATGTAGGCATGTAGCAGATGAGTGGTGGCAAAGAAAAAAATCGAGAAAATGACCAAGAAAAATCAAGTTAGTACAGGGAAGTAGTCCGTATAACCCATTACCGTGTGTATAATCCATTACTGTGTAATAGGGTGGTAAAGGGCCCTCACTTTTGTACTAGAAATTTAGAAATTTTAAGGATCGGATCGGATTAGGGCCGGATCAAAATAATACTAGTTTTTGAGCTAAATTTTGTTAGGGCCAAGACAGATTGTGAAGGAACAAACGGCCATGATCCGTTACCACCCCTACCTATATTCAATTCCAATCCCGCTAATCCTCCGCAGTAATCACATTGGTTTCCCTTCTCGCGCCCCCCTCGCTTCCGGCTTCTCCCAATCTACAAGGACTGACAAATCCCTGAAGAGCTTGATCTAGTAGATCAAAGCACGATCAAGCAGCAGAGACCACCATCAACAGCAATGCTGATCAAGCAGCAGAGACCGATTTTGATAGAAACCAATTTGGCGCTGAGTTGAGACATCTTTCTGCTGTACGAGTGCTCTGAGGCGCCGCAATGGTGAAACACTGCAAAGGAAGAGAAGGCGAAAGTAGCCACATGAAACTCAATTTGGAGCAGGTGAAGTCTCTTTAGACTATGCATGGGTTCGATTCAGAGTATTAGAGATCGATTTTGATGGTCAGCATCTCAATTTGGACGCTTGTAGAGTTCAATTTTGCAATCAGAGAGAACCAAGAGGAGGAACAATGGTAAGCTTTTGAACCATCTTTGCTGGAGATTGATCCTTCTCAGCTGTGCTCTTGAATTCTAGGCATGGCGGTCGCGGTGGAGGGAACACTATGCCCTGAAGAGGTGGAGAGTAGGAACTGCATAAGCATAATACTTAATACCGCCGTCAGTGCGCCACTGCCCACTCTGATTGGTTCGCAACTCAAACCAAACATGACTGTAATTTTCTCGCAAAAAAAAAACATGACTGTAATCACTGTTCCAGTGCCGATAACCCTATGAGTCAATCACGTTTGAGTTACCACTCCTTGAACCACACGCTATCGTTATGTGAACTATTAAATAAAAAAGAAAATACTTGCTATCGTTATGTGAATGGCGAAATGCATCTATTCACAAGCTGTGCTTTGGAGTTTGGATTGACCATTTCATGCATGTGCAAAGTATCAAGATTATTACCATGTCATAAACTTGGATTATCAAATTTCCCTTTTTACCAATTCACAAATGATCGTACACATGCACATACATCGATGAGATGACAGGCATGGTGTTTTGTTTGTTAGAAATGTTATCCGGACAGCGCGAACCTCTGGATTCACAGGTTTGGGTGGATGTTTTCTCATACAACTGTACGAGTGCAATAATAATTTTTTTCCTCCTAAGCAAGAGTATGGACTATGGAGTAAAGATACAGCTGAAAGGCTATTAGCACGGATGTTACAGCTGAAAGGCTATTAGCACAATGATTTCACCGCCACCATATAGCTGAAAGGCTAACCATAAAACCAGAACCAGGCAATAAGATCCGTAAACCATGAAAAAGTTCACCCGCAAAAACCGATAAAATCAGAAAAATATGACAAATTTCACCCATACAACCACATAAGATCAGTAGACAGCAGAACCAAATAAGATCTGCAGTCTGAGGCAAACAAAAACAAACAGTATAAGCTTAGTCACTATCCTCTTCTTCCCGCTCTTCATGCTGGGCCACTACCTTCTCTATGAACTTCCTGCGGACACCTTCCATCACATTGTCCCGGGATGAATCACCCCCACCATGCCCATCATTCAGTACTGGGTCTGACTGGCAAAGTGCTAGTGCAACAGCTGAAAAGAACATAACAGTGACTCAGCGCCATTAGATCAAACCCATATATATATAGCACTGAAGTAACTTTGGCATGATGTTACGGTAAAAGAAAGCTTCCATAAATTCAGTGTCATATAGATGGGCAAGATAGATTTCCTAATTTCTCATTACAGAAAGGGATCAATGGTATGCTAACGTACAGAGTAACTGTGAACCAGCATGCTTGTATTTTAGACAAACACCATCTAACTAATTGACACATGAAACAGCACAAACATATATCAGGATTGGAGCTGGAGGTGTATGCATTGCAGACATGCATGTCATAATGATTTGTTTACTTTTGGATTTAAAAAAATGGTATAAGAAGGTCAATTATTTTGCTAAAGGAAGTTCAGGTGGTATATCCAAAAGGAAGCTTATTGTGGCACTAAATAGGCATATGCCATTTACAGGTGTACGCTAAAAGAAGTCCAATAAATGGCACACAGAATTGGAGCAGCTGGAATCGATCAACTAATGGGAAACCTGGATTAACTTACATTCAGGTGTGCATCTCTTTCCACCGAACTTCTGCAAACCAACATAAGTCCCTTTGACAGCACTGTTGTTATACACCAGTATTGTAGGAACATTTCTGTCTGGGTAGCTGGGAATACAATCTGTGGAGATAATCTTAACAAATTTTGTTGCTGGGTATCTTGTAGACAATTCTTCCAGACAATTCTGAAGCAACCCACATTCCGGTATCCTGGATTTTATAGAACTTGATAAGAACCACAATTTAATATAGAATATCGTGCATCAGATCATATGGAGTTCATTACATTCTAATGCATTCAGATATCCTTATTGTATAAATTAGATGCAACCATCTTGTGGAAACAGTAAAACAGGATACAGAAAAGAAGTCCAGAAAATTCGTGGAGATCCTCCACACTGAAAGTCTAGGGTATGATACTTCGCTTATTAGCCACAATCCTACATCTCAAATCAAAATTTTTAGGAAATAGGAGTGAACTGAGAGTTAATACCACTAATTACATCACAACTTAAAGTGGACAAAATTGACACACAATGCCCAGTAAGTCCAAGTAGAAAAGGAAAGGAAAATAAACACTATGCGGCATAGATCCTAATAAAATAAACACCATCTTTTTGTTATGAGGTTCATGAAAACATGCTCATAAATCAAGGATGGAACTTATTTCACTATAATAAAATCTATGCCTATGAGGCACAGCACAATCCTACAGCCAGCCATAGTCATATTTCATACTTGACTTAGATTCTCCAGGAAATTTTCCATAGAAAACCAACACAACTAGAAACAGTGCAGGCAAAACCTGGATTCAGTTATATTTTCTCCTATTTCAGTTTGGTGGAATCATACAAAATGAAGCATAAAGTCATGTTGCATAATCATGAACATCGATGTCAAGGGCTGCTGTAAACTGAAAGAGAAAGAGGTACCCGTCCTTGTAGAGAAAAACAACAACCCAGATATCTGATGGCGCCTGAGACACCTCACGCACGAAGTCTGAGCCAGTAATGGGCAGTATACTGCCAAACCGAGCGGCTTTTGCTGCCTCCCTGAGCTCTGCAAGCCTCATCTTCCTGCAGGCCTCAAATTAAATCAAAACATCAGAATAATTTCTCACTTGTACCAAAACAATCGCAAAGCGCATTAAACAGTTCAAAGCCCTAGCAGTACGGCGCCGAATCCAGATCGGCAATGGAAAGAGATCATGTGACACCAATAGCACGCGAATTATACAAGCTGACCATGCGATAGATCAAACCAAAGGCTACAGGCCCTGGAGCATCGCAAGATGCAGACAAGATAGAAAAAAAAACAGCATCACGGATCAGCGATCAGGAGTCAGGACCCATACATGGATCGAATCAGAGGAGAGAGGATACCTGTACTGCTCGAGGAAGCGGTCATCGTCCAGGTCGTCCTCGAGTTCCTCGAGCTCCTCGGGCTCGCGCGCGTCGAGCCATTCCTTGGACTTGGGCTGCTCGTCGGCGTCGACCTTGGGGGCGAAGGGCGGCGGCTTGAAAGGCTCCGGCTTCGGCGGCAGGTTCCCGAGGCGGCGCTGGATGTCGTCCCACTGCGTGCTCGTTCCCTCGACGTCCTTGTATACGAAGTGGTAGTCCGCCATGGCTGAGCACCACGAGCGCACCGAGAGATGCGAACGAGAAGTGGGGAACGGGGAAGGGAAGGGAAGGAGGCGGAGAAGGGAAGGGCCGGGGGATTGGTTGTGTAGCGGGTCACTGACCGGTGGGGTCCGCGTGTCGGTATGCAAGCAATCTCGCGGCGGCTCTGGCTGCGCCGCACGCCTGCACGCCCTCTGAACGGGTGTTTCTTCTCTGTTCGCTCCGGACATACACGTACGTGCGTTCAATCTAGAACTTCCCAAAGCCCACTACCGGCCTGAACCATGATCTTGTTTGTACGATCAGAGAACTAACTCTGCTTTTTTTTTCTCTCTCTCTGAGCCCCTTTAGAACAAAGAAAAAGTAAAGAAATTTAGGAGAATTTAGATTAATATAAAAACTTTTTCTATGAAACCCTACGAAACAAAATATTGAATTTCTACTAATTTTATACAGCCCGTGAGTTGGCATGTAACATATACATAAATTGATATAGAAGATCTATGTAAGTTGTAGAACATGTTGGTTCGCACGGATACGTTGGTTTTCACCTGATACATTGCTAAGTAAGTTGTCAGTACTATTATATAAAAATTGATGGTACAAGTAAAATAATCTAAAATATATGTAAAGTGGGTCTCGTTCTATAGAGCTCGTCATGAGGAACTCAATACGTAAACATAATAAAAATTGAAATCCATATGTGAGAGTTATAATCAATTAACAAATTATAGATGCATATAGAAATAAACATAGTGACCTAGCATGATCCACCCATTTCCCCTGCTTATCTTGTTATTTTGCAAGCCTCAAATTAAATCAAAACATCAGAATAATTTCTCACTTGTACCAAACCAATCGCAAAGCGCATTGAACAGTTCAAAGCCCTAGTAGTACGGCGCCGAATCCAGATCGGCAATGGAAAGAGATCATGTGACACCAATAGCACGCCAATTAAACAAGTTGACCATGCGAGTTAAATCAAACCAAAGGCTTACAGGCACTGGAGCATCGCAAGATGCAGACAGGAAAAAAAAAGACACAAAAAAAAGCATCACGGATCAGCGATCAGGACCCATACATGGATCGAATCAGAGGAGAGAGGATACCTGTACTGCTCGAGGAAGCGGTCATCGTCCAGGTCGTCCTCGAGTTCCTCGAGCTCCTCGGGCTCGCGCGCGTCGAGCCATTCCTTGGACTTGGGCTGCTCGTCGGCGTCGACCTTGGGGGCGAAGGGCGGCGGCTTGAAAGGCTCCGGCTTCGGCGGCAGGTTCCCGAGGCGGCGCTGGATGTCGTCCCACTGCGTGCTCGTTCCCTCGACGTCCTTGTATACGAAGTGGTAGTCCGCCATGGCTGAGCACCACGAGCGCACCGAGAGATGCGAACGAGAAGTGGGGAACGGGGAAGGGAAGGGGGAGAAGCGAAGGGCCGGGGATTGGTTGTAGCGGGTCACTGACCGATGGGGTCCGCGTGTCGGTATGCAAGCAATCTCGCGGCGGCTCTGGCTGCGCCGCACGCCGCGGACAAGTCACCACGAGCCTTACCTCCTTGCATTCAATATTTAAATACCATCCAAGATCTTTAATTATTTCAGTTTAATATTTTAACTAAAATAGACATTTAGATAGCAGCAAAAAATATAACACAATAAAAACCGAATTCAAATTTAATTTTATCAATTATCAACTCAGATTTTTTTAAAAAAATAAAATCCACAAGTATCAAATATATGTCAATTCTCATGAGTCGCCAGATTAATTGGTCTAATTTCGAATTACAAATATATGACATTAGACAAGCCACTAAGGGCCTGTTCGGCTGGCTGGTGGCTGTGCTGGTTTTTGCTGAGAGAAAAACACTGCTGGCTGGTTGGTGGCTGGTGCTGGTTTTTTCTAAGAGAAAAACACTGGTGCCTGATGGCTAATAAGCCAAGCGAACATGGCATAAATCTAAAGCAAAGTGCTACCATTAAACTAAAAATAAACCATTTCACTTGTACAATTAGCCCACAGTCAGTCTATCTAAAATACTACGGTTTGTTAATTCTATAACCAATTGTCAATTGCACATCGTTTAAATTCTAATTAAATTCAAACATCTTTCTCAAACGACTAGTTTTATGATCTCAGTTTTTAGACCGTCACTTAACCAAAACGTAAATTACGCATATTTATAAATCCATAAAAAGGAAAAATTAATACAATCAATGAAAGTACTCATAAAACGCACAGCAACAACGGTCGCAATGAGTCAAACCTTACAAAGGATCTGGCAGCTGCTTGCTTGTTTCACCTACTGCCGTGATAAATGAACATTGGATATAGGCAGGTAAGGCTCACGGTGCTTGTCCCGCCTGCACGCCCTGAACGGGTGTTTCTTCTCTGTTCGCTCCGGACATACACGTACGTGCGTTCAATCTAGAACTTCCCAAAGCTCACTACATACCGCCTGAACCATGTTCTTGTTTTTTTTTTGAAAACAACATGTTCTTGTTTGTACGATCAGAGAACACTCCGGCGCCCTTTGGAACAAATAAAAAGTAAAGAAATTTTAAAGAATTTAGATTAATATAAAAACTTTTTCTATGAAACCTTTTGAAACAAAATATCGAATTCCTATTAATTTAGTCACGCTCTCGCGGGAGTGCGCAACCCCAGCCCGCGAGTTGGGATGTAACATATACATAAATTGATATAGAAGATCTATGTAAGTTGTAGAACATGTTGGTTCGCACGGATACGTTGGTTTTCACCTGATACATTGCTAAGTAAGTTGTCAGTACTATTATATAAAAATTGATGGTACAAGTAAAATAATCTAAAATATATGTAAAGTGGGTCTCGTTCTATAGAGCTCGTCATGAGGAACTCAATACGTAAACATAATAAAAATTGAAATCCATATGTGAGAGTTATAATCAATTAACAAATTATAGATGCATATAGAAATAAACATAGTGACCTAGCATGATCCACCCATTTCCCCTGCTTATCTTGTTATTTTATTTTATTTTATGGTATAGCACGGCGATAAAAATTATCTACTTTAGGGTTGCGGTCATGTTTGATTTGGGAAGCGGAGCCGCGCACTCGGCTATCGTGCAACGGGTGGCTAGTGTGGTCCAATCCTATGAAATTTTCATAAAATGGCTTGTTCTAGTGCAATTTTGGAGGAATTCTTGTATTCTACTGAGAGGTTGGACCATGAAAACTTTTCTTTGTGTCACTTTCTTCTCGAGTTCTTTTGTTTTTCTTGTGCTCCATTGAAACAACCATTCCTCCGCAATTTTTCTGCACTTCTTCATTCCATAAGATTACAATGACTTTCATTTTCTATGTTTTTCATATTTCTATGTTTTGAGAATCCTAGGTTCCAACGAAGGCATTAATCCTGTGCTCACGTGTTTGTCATACTATCATTCCAATTCCAAATTGAATGTGCAAACAACTTTTAAAATCCCGTAGCATACGAAATTGAAACCATATATGATACTACGACCTAGTCAGATTTGACAGCTCAAGGACGGAATGCTTCAAAATGGATTTTTCCCATCGCAAAAGAAGTTCTACAATATATACTGTGTTGTTCCCTTGCTCGTCTTAGTAGTTCGTTCATCTGACGAAACAACTCCCATCAGGTAGGCAAATTCTAAGCCAGAAATTTCTCCACCTTGTCCACTTCCTCCACGCTCCCGATGTACAGAGGCACTCTTTGGTGGACCTGCACGTCGCAACCGACAAAGCATTAATTAATCTCTCGAAATCGAATCCAACTGATGTGCACATTTCAGTTTCTATGTACATATATTGAACACCAACGCGTTCTTCCTATGTACACTTATGCATACCTCTGTGGGCGTGATGTCAAGAATCCTCTGGTGGCCATCGGATCCCTTGCCGCCGGCCTGCTCCACGATGAAGCTCATGGGCGCGCACTCGTAGAGCAGCCGCAGCTTGCCGTTCTTGCTCTTCTTGTCCCTGGGGTACCCGTAGATCCCTCCGTAGAGCAGCGTGCGGTGGAAGTCTCCGACGAGGCTGCCGATGTAGCGCGCGGAGTAGGGCTTGCCGGAGTCACCTGGCTCCTTGAGGCTGTCCATGTACTGCTTGAGCTTGTCGTCCCAGAGCGCGTAGTTGCCCTCGTTGAAGGCGTAGATCTTGCCTGCCTTGGGGATCTGCACCTTCTCCTGCGTCAGCACGAACTCGCCGTACATGGGGTCCAGCGTGAACACGTACACCCCCGCGCCGACGGTGAGCACGAAGATCACCGAGCTCGAGTACATGCAGTAGCCGGCCGCCAGCAGGTTGCTCCCCGGCTGGCACACGCTCACAATGCACCTCTGCTCCACTGAATCAAGCTGCAGGTAATAACGTACGTACAGTTGGATCGGAGATGCATTTGTTAACGTTATATACAAATGAACCTGGAACGAACTAAGTATGAGCCAGGTGGAAGGGAGCCACGTACGGTCCCTTCGTCGTCAGTGTCGGCGAGGCACTCGTCGTTGGGGGCGTAGATGCCGAAGATGGAGCCGGTGGAGACGGCGGCGTCGATGTTGGAGGAGCCGTCGAGGGGGTCGAACACGACGATGTAGTTGCCCGAGTAGCTCTGCTCCACCGCCACCGGCACGTCCTCCTCCTCTGACGCGATCACGCCGGTGCGCCCGCTCGACTTGAGGCAGTTAGAGAACACCTGCGCGGGGGCATACGTCGTACGTGCTCTTACTTGATATATATGATGGTCGATCGTGTCGATCGCGTTGGAATGTTTTACTAATTTCCCGTGAATTGAGTCACTACTCACTTACCTCGTTGGAGACGACGTCGAGCTTCTTCTGGTCCTCGCCCTGCACGTTGACCGCGCCCTGGACGCCGGTGAGGTTGGAGATGGGCGCGCGCTGCACGAGCGAGGCGATCTGCTTGCACGCCGTGGAGATGCTGGCCAGCACGATGGTCATCTCGTTGTCGATCACCCCGGCCTGCTCCTCCTTGAGCAACCACGTCGTGAGCGTCACGATGTCGTAGCTGCTCTTCTTGCTGCCCGCCTCCGTGGCCGCGGGAGCCGTGTCCACGGCCGCCATGCACCGCACGCTGGCGCCCGGCGCCTGGGCCGCGACGACCCTGCCGGGCCTCCTGCTGGATTGGCCGAGGAAGGAGAGGCGGCATCGGAGGGAGGCCGCCTGCTGGCGGGAGAGCAGGAGCAGGTGGGAGGAGGTGGCTGCGGCGGCGGCCATTGCTGCTGATGGCACGCACTCTGATCTTCTCTGCTCTTGCCGCGGCTGCCTCGCGGTGGTGACTTCTTGCTTTGTTCCATTGGGTTTCAGGGATGGGGTTTGTCAGTTTGTGTGGCTTGGGAGAGGGAATGTGGATTGGGGGAAGAATTGTGAGGACGGCGTTGCCTCAGCTTTTGCTTGTAGCCATCTCACCAAATCTGAAAAACGTTTACACCGCTCTGTGTGCCTGAGTGGGCACACCTTCTGACTACTTGTTCACTGGATCCTAGCGGAAGCGCTGCAGCGTCACCAATTTCAAGGTGAGTTTTTAGAAGTATGGAAACCAAAATTCCCTGAGAATGTCACTGGATTTTGTTCAGCTGCTGGTGCTCGATCGATTGCCTATACTCCAGGCATATAGCTGAAATACAACAACACAATGACGGTTCGCATCTTTCAATTTTCGAGCTGCAATTTTGCCATGAATGAAATGGTACACGGGTGTTGTTTCGTTGCTTCTACTACTAGTCAGACCATACAAGGCCCGACTCAGCGGCCCAATCCAGTCACGACCCGACGAAATGGCGCCCAGCCCTATAAACATCCAAAACCTTCTACGTCAGCCCAACTATCCCACGGCTTTGCGGCCTAAAAAGCGTCAGCCGTCAGGATGCGGCATCAGCTTTTCTACTCTGTAGTTTCGACTTTCGAAGCGGTAGTCGACATCTCTCAATCCCAGATAGAGTGATTTGACTTTATACAGCAAGTTACATTAAATAGACTGAAAGCCAATGTTATTTCGCCATCCATACCTGATTATCTGAATATCACAGCAGCTTCCCGCTAACATCAGTAAGGTAGAGGAGGATCAGCACAATAAATTGCTCACCTAATATCACATTGCAATTTCTTGTTCACACTCTGATTATGATACAGAATCGTCGAATCTTTCATTGCATGATACCAATTGATAAGAGGGTACCGCCTATGTTTTCAACTAACTGAACATTCCAAGGCAATCTGCACGATATATATACTCGTATTGTCGTGTTATGCTTTAACATCGACCTGTCCACAGGTTCAACAAACTTGTCCTCTTCCGTTGATGTGTACCTGTCCTAGCGAGCCATCTTCTGCTAGCTACCGATCGGGAAGCACGGACAGGGTCCTCACTTAGGACACAGCACTTGGCGTCCGTGTCAGGAGTAGAGACAAATACACTTGTCGAGAAGAACTCTTCGCTTGTTTGTTCTCTTCACGAGCAACGGAATCTTCGAGGTATCATCGTATCCTTTGTTCAGACTGTCTCTGATTCACTCAAGCATTTCGGAATCACCGTCTTTGATATTATCAGGCTCTGCAACATCTTTAGAAATGCCATGCCTTTGTAGGTCAATGCCAAAACTACGCTGAATATACACGCCGGTGTGAATCCAACGACGCATTGCAGTCAGTAGTGGAAGAAAAAAACACACAGACAACGACGCATTTTAGTCAGCTGGAAGGCCTACTCTCTCACCTGTTGTTTCCTACTCATATAGTATATTTTCATCAAAAAAAACTCATATAGTATGTTGTAATGGGAAACCTACCGGAGGACTTCCGAGTTCCAACTTTCATTGCTTCACCAGCTATGGTACACGGTGAACGACTTCATCACAAGCTTTTCCCAGAACATTTGCTCTGTCCGGCAGCAAGTTGACCCGACTCGGTAATAAAACAATAATTGAAGAACGGTCACCTTTTCCCTGGCAAGAAAGGACCGTTAGCTTTTGCTGAGAACGTACTCTCGCACGGCGGATTTCCCTAACGCAGCTATTCGTATAGTGTTGAAAAAAAAACGGCATCGCAGCACTTGCCGTTTTCTCTATAGGCGACCGACCATTTCCAATAATTTCGGTGGAGTCAGAGGCATCGCCACTCGGTCGCTGATGCGAGCGAGAGCGCGAAGAAATCGCCGTTTCCCCCACGTTCTTCTTTTAATTTCTTTCCTTTTCGGCACGCGTCGCTCTCGGCACAAAATTTCGCCGCAGATTGTGCTCCGTGCAGCGAATAACAGACACCCAACAAATGAATCTGAACTTCTGAAGTCTGAACCCTCTCTCGTTCACCTCAGCTCGATCGGGGACACTCCCTCGCTTTTGACTCGGGAGAGCCCCGGCATCCCATCTCGACTCCCATTCGCTGCGCCTGCGCCGCCGCTGCTACTTGCCGAGTGCCCAACCCACGCCGTGGTGTGGATGTCCGTGGCGAAAACGCGGGCCATCTTCCCCCCATCCGAGCTCGCACCGGCGCATTAGAGCAAGTATTATAATAAGTATTATAATAGACTGCAAGCAGGCTAAATTCTACATGGAGGAGAGAGAAGAGAAGAGAGAGAAGAAAGTGGGCTGTAAACTTACAGCCAGCTGAGGCACAGGTTCCTAGAAATTTTGTGAGAGTGAATGATGGGCCAAGTAGTATGTTTCTTAGCCAACCTATTATATGAGTGGACTTTTAGTTGGCTATGAGTGATGTGGCAACAACATACAGCCCATTTACTGGCTGTATTATTAACCTTGCTCTTAGACGGGGCCGACGCGGACGGCCTAGCTTTACAGCTCGAAAGGGCCGGGCACGCCTCGTGTCTTCTATCGCCGGGTGCCCGTCGGTCGCGCGCGTCTTTTGCGCACCCACCGGCGCGGGGCGACCAGACCAGATCCGGTTGGTTGTGTTGTGCGCGGCGCGCCAGGACAGTGCGGAGACACAGTGCTAAGCTACGCTGCTGAGACATCTCATCTCTTGGGCCACCGACGTGGACGGCGGCTCCGGTCCAACGCATCGTGCGCCGAGCTGCCGTCGAGCGCGGCGCGGTGGTAGTAACATGCCAAATTGGAATCGCCGTCGCGAACGCTGATCTCACGATGCTCTCCTAGCGTACAATAGGGTGGTGTTGTCTGCATCCTTGTCTACTGACGCCAGATTCTGTACAGGCGGACGTGCCGGTAGCTAGCTCCAGAATTCAACTTTATTTGGGTTTTGTTTTCTTTCCCTTTGACCTGTTACGGCGGCTTATTATCCGGCTGGATCGCCCCCGCGTCCGCCTCCGCTCGGGCGGCTCGGGCGGCGGAAAAGCCACCCGCCGCCGCCCCTCTCCCCTCCGTTCCACACCTCGTCGCCACGGGAGAAGGCCACCGGAAGCCCGCGCGGCCTCGAAGAATACAAATCTAGCTAGGGTACGCCGCCGTCGGCCGGATCCGCGTCGTCCACCGCAGGTTCCATGAGCGCCCGCCGGATCCGGGGCCCCTGGTCGTCGGCCGCCCCGTGCCGATGCTTCCTGCGGCAGCACCATGGGTGAAGGCTGCAGGTGGCGCGGCCGGAGCGGTAATCTGATTCATCGCCTTCATCGGTTCGCGTCGCTCCCCATGGGGGCAATCTGGGCGAATTTTGCTAGCTGTCGTGCAGCCGCCTTCCCACGGGTTGGTGTCGTCCCTTTGCCGGCGGAACCTTGCTCCGGGTGGCGGTGTTCGTCGACGGTGGCTGGAGTGCGTCTTTTCTTGCGATGGCGGCGTCCTGTAGCAGTGCGAAGATGCTGGTGTCCTTCAGGTGAGGGCAACTGTGGTGACGGTGATGGCGGTGATATGGGGGAAATCCTTGTCTGGCATGTTGTGCCGGACCGGTGGCTGTGATGTGTCTGTGACACAAACCTTGTTGAAGGCGCTGCTGAAGTCGTTTGTCAGACCGTCCCCTGTTGCGGCCGTGGTAAATCAATAACTGGGTGAAAACCTAGCCTGGTTTCTCCAGGCCGGCGGCGGCAGTGCAGGCTCATTGTCGAAGTTCTTGGTTGTCAAGGCCGGACAGTTCCCCCGTGTGGACAGTATGTTCGGTATTCAGCGCAGGGCGAAGGAGGCATTGGATAACGTAACAGTTCGGAGGTTGGTTAGCAGTATCTGCACCAAGTCTTCGTGTTGTTGCCTTCGAAGAAGCATCAATGGTGGTTGGTGTCCAGCGTTTTCAGTTCTTTGTAAGGTCTGGTAAACGTGTTATAGCGATTTTGGTGGTCGTGTAGGACTATTTGACCCCATGATGAGATGTAATTTTTTTATTTTTGTTTGGCCGTAGCCGTTTTGGTCAAGACCGGGTAATACATTATCCATTATTAAAAAATCCGGCTGGATCCTATCCGTTCTGTCATCTGCCTAACCCCTCTGTACCCCCTCCCTCCAAACCAATTGCTTTTGACTTTATTTCCCGGGACATTAAAAAAACCTGGAGTACGCAATATTTTCAGTTATTGGTCATCGGCGCGCGCCTTTGAATCAATGAATGAATTGTCGGTAACGTGCAAAGCGGCCAATATTTCCACGCCGATGTGACCACCGGAACCACCACCACTCCTCTCTCTAGTGGGCGCACGAGCAGCAGTAAGAAGAGTGCCGTTGGTTACCGCCGGTGGTGAAAGCGTCGGCGTCCGAGGAGTCCGGCGGTGTCTGGGGCCTCGACGTGAGATCAGCGGGACTGTGGCGTCATTAGCATTTCAGTTATAGCTTGAAAGGCGCAGGCTGCTCACCGGATTTAAGATCCCGGTGTCTGGTTGTTGGGGGTACCACGTCGAGGAAAGCAAAATGATAGTATTCCCGTCACTGTGGCAACCGGCTACTGGTGGATGGCCACCAGCAAACCCGGCTCACCAATCGTGACAGCGCCCGGACGGCCGGCCGGCCGGCCGGCCAGCCAGCAGTCTCGCGCCGGTAAACCCCGCAAGGCATGGTCAGCACTCACTCCGTGCTGTAAGATCCCGTAATAAAGATCCATCGAATCAAACATCATCCTTCATCAATCGCCATTATCCGATACGCAATAATGTGCGTCTAGATCGTGTTTAATCATGGATCAATTCCCTGATATCGTCTGTGATACCACGGCCTGTGATTAGAATATAGGATCGCACATGTACTGCAACTGTATCGGATCGAATCCCCAACAGTAAACGATGAAGAATATCGGTCTGATTATTGCCCCGTGGATCTTCTCCCATGCCGATGCCGAGCGCCGGAGCCGGACACCTGTAGAGCGCGCCGCGGTCGACCGCGACAATGATGAGGACGACAGAGTGGTGGAGTCCATGGCCTGGCTGCCTCACTGGCCGTCAGCAGCTAGCAACCAGCAGCAGCAGCAGCAACAACCTGGTTGGCACGTCGGAGGAAGCAGCCCGCAGGCGACAGAATCGATCCCCACCCCCACGAACGCCAATACAGTATTCCGCCGCGCGAGGCCGGGGCGGAACGCACGGCGCGGGGCGCGGCCGACGCAAACGCACACACCACACCACCAGCGTAGAGACCCACCCGGCCGCCTCGCCGGCCAAGCCCGACGGCTGGCCCGGGGCAACCACCGGGAGAGGGCGATCGGGGCACCGGTGAAAACTGCGTCACGTCCACCTGTTCAAGGGGCAATCGAGCGCCGATCATTGCGGCACCTAACACGGGGGCCCAGAGCTATTCGAGAGCACGCGCGAACGTCAAACGGGTCCGATCGAGTCTGCTACTGCAACTCGTGCCGCCTCCAAATCTTTCGAGGCTAGTGGTACCAGTCACGTAGGCCGCGTACCGGTTATGGAAAGGGACGCGGCCGTGATGGCAGCGGATTTGATGGCGCGATCGTACTACGCCGGAGCCGGAGTGGGAGGAACGAACTGCCCGGGGATGGCATGGGAGTGACCAGAGCCGGAGTTTGGTGGTTGTGGTGGGTGCGTGCATCGCGGCTTCTTACGTTCTTGGGGAGCCTAATCAAGGAGTACGTACGCAGGGCAGACGGACGGTATGGTCCGTGGACGAACGGTCCATCTTGAGTTCTTGACCAAAAGTGGTCAGTTAGGATCGCTGGCTATGAACGGCTTGGGCGTCACCAGTCGGAGTGTCTGACTGACCCACCAGTACATGGATATGCAAGTTCAAAAAAAAAATGGGCAATCTCCATTGCAGTTAGCTAGTTAATTAGATCAAGCAAAGTATTTGGTGAACCTTAGATTCAAACAAAAAACACTGGTATTTTACCAACTAACCCCATGATCAGGCTCTGGATGGGCCACCAATGCGCGCGCTCTGAAAGGGACTGCATGTGTGGGAACACAGAACACTACACAACAGCAAAAGGCCGGGTCTCTCAAAAAGGGCAACGTGTAGTCGTATGTGCACACGCACGACGGGCGAAGATATGCATTTGGAACCAAAAAATACATGGAGAGATTTTTTAACGGGTAGCAGAGCGTGCGGCCACGACCAAACTTGTCGCGAAATAAAGAAAAGGCCCCACCTGCCAGCTGCGCGCACGACCCATCAAAACCGGTACAAGTCCACCGAAGGGCCGGGACCGGGGAGGGAGAGGCACATAACGCGCGCTGCGAGGAGGAAGAACTTCAGGAGACCACAGCGTGAAAGAGCTCTCCAAGCCGCCGCACCAACACCACGGCACCACGAGGAGTCGAGGAGGAAGTCGCTGTGAGCTGTCTGTGCGTCTGATGAGGAAGCTCTGCCCGAACCTGGAGCGCGATGACGCGCTGGACACGGTGCTGGAGGTGCCCATCCCGGAGGAGATGTTCTCCGGCGGCGGCGGCGGGGGCTCCCGGGGGTCCAGGTTCGGCTGCACCAACGTCAAGGCGTGGATGCGGTCGCACGCCGCCGACCGGTCCGGCGCCGGCGAGCCCTGCTCCATGAGCCGCGGGGAGCTGCAGCTCATGCTCGGCGTCATCGGCGCGCCGCTCATCCCGCTGCCCGTCCACCACGCCAAGCAGTCGCCCTCCTCCGTCCTCTGCGAGCAGCTCAAGGCCGATCCCATTGTACGTACGACGATCACGATCGATCTCCGACGGCCGACCAACATTTTTTCCATCCCTTTATTGATCGATCGTCCTTGATTGACGTGCTGATCGGCTAATTTACGCTCGTTCTCGATCGTCCTGAATAATCCAGGAGTCGTCGTCGGCAAAGTACATCGTGCAGCAGTACATAGCGGCGTCCGGCGGCGAATGGGCGCTGAACAGGGTGACCAGCATGTACGCGATGGGCAAGGTGCGGATGACGGCCGCCGAGCTCAACAGCAGCGACGGCGGCGGTGGAGGCACCGGCAACGGGCACCGCGGCGGGAAGAAGGGCGGCAAGGGTGGCTGCGGCGGCGAGGTCGGCGGGTTCGTGCTGTGGCAGAAGAAGCCGGAGCTATGGTGCCTGGAGCTCGTCGTGTCCGGCTGCAAGATCAGCGCCGGCAGCGACGGCAAGGTCGCGTGGCGCCAGACGCCGTGGCACCAGTCCCACGCCTCCCGCGGCCCCCCGCGCCCGCTCCGACGGTCGCTCCAGGTGCGTTGCCTACCCTACGCCCTCCGCGCGTGAAGCGTGATTTCGCGTACGTTTCCCAGCTAGCACCGCGCTGTTCATGGGTACTTTCCATATGTATCCACGCGTTCTGGGTAAGCCACACCTAGGACCCGTCGAATGAACGATCGCGTCGTATCCTATGCTAGTTGCCAGCTAAAAACACACTCATCCCAACCCCCACCAGTAAATCTGTTGAGCTCGCCAATCGGATGGACTCGCGCCAAAGCCAGCCGATCTGAATCTGATTGCTGTTTCTTATTGCAATACTGTATTGGCCGGAACGCCGGACGCACTGAGCAACCAACCGCATTGCTTTTAGCTATCGTTCCTAGCGCACTGATGGACATTGGAACGGACAGTGCTACTACAGCTCGTAGCATGTACAGGTCCACTCCAGTGTCACTGACCGGAGGACAAGCTCATCATCGCGTAGACGCCTGTGTCAGGGCATGTCCATCTCCCCTGCATATACTGTCGGCACGCAGGACAGAGCAGACAGATCGAACGCGCACCAGCACCCGGACCAGGGATATCATCATGTGGCCTTTCTTCGGCATTCGCCGAAATAATATCACCGAGGCCCGAGCTGCGAGCCGCGGCCGAGGTCCAGGTCAGTGTCGGGGATAAGGCCGGGCGGTTTCGCTCATCATGAGCTTAATTACTATGATCGTGAGATCCAGGCGCCCGGTCGGTACGCAGATTCCGAGACTCGCCATCATTGGCCATGGCTGCACGACCTTTTGTTTGTCGCCGGGAGGGGTAGTAGTAGTACTCCGGAGTATGTGATTAGCGCTACAGACGCTACGCACGTAGGTGCTTAGCGCGGGGGCAGCGTGATTAGGGGTCGGCCTCGGCCGGGTCCTGGTCCTGGTCCTCCTTGATCGAGCACCCAACGTGCGGCCATGTGCGCGGACGCGGCCAAACACATCACGTGGACCTGGGCCTAGCGAGATGGGAATGGGATGAGACCCTCTCTCTCGCGCCGGCGGGCCATCAGGCGGTTTCAGTGGGAGGGTCATGTGAGTGTCATAGATATTAAATTTAATAACATGTATTAATAATATTATAAGAGAGAAAAGAAGAGGGTTATAAAATGTGAGAGGAGGGTCATGACTCTCCACTGACGCAGTTTTTAAAATTCCAGTGTAAATAACTGTGTTGATGACCTCTTACTGGGACTGGCCTCGTCAATCGGTTGGTGGCGCGCGGCCTGTCAGCGTAGCGGCCGGTTCCAGTTCCACCCGACTCTCCCCGCTAATCGCGGTGCACCAGCCTGATAAACAGCAACGGGCCAGGGAGAGAAAGGATTAGTATAATCTCATGTCCTCCGCGTGCTCGCTTCGCTGATTTGACCATTGAGTCAACCACAGCTTGTTCGTTAAGCCGACACTGCATTGCTGCTCCGTGTGTACCTCAAACTGCATTCACGTTTCCACACATGGGAATTAGATGATGTAATGAGTTCTTTTTTTACTGCAACCTGACGAATGTAACCGACACGGCGAGCTGACCGGAACGTTTGCATGGCGTTGACGTGCAGGGCCTGGACCCGCAGCTGACGGCGAGCCTGTTCGCGGACTCGGTGTGCATCGGCGAGCGGAGCGTGGACGGCGAGGACTGCTTCGTGCTCAAGGTGGAGGCGGAGGCGTCCAGCCTGCGGGCGCGCAACAGCAGCAGCGTGGAGATCATCCGGCACACCGTGTGGGGCTACTTCAGCCAGCGCACCGGCCTGCTGGTGCAGCTGGAGGACTCGCACCTGCTGCAGATCAGGTCCAGCGGCGGCGCCGGCGGCAGCGTCTTCTGGGAGACCACCATGGAGTCGCACCTCGGCGACTACCGCGCCGTCGAGGGCGTCAACATCGCCCACGCCGGCCGCACCGCCGTCTCGCTCGTCAGGTTCGGGGACTGCCAGGACGGCAACACCAGGACGCGCATGG
This sequence comes from Echinochloa crus-galli, assembly GCA_900205405.1. Lineage (NCBI taxonomy): Eukaryota > Viridiplantae > Streptophyta > Magnoliopsida > Poales > Poaceae > Echinochloa > Echinochloa crus-galli. Next base: position 232,337 of record OAMR01000252.1, on the reverse strand, counting down.
AGGAGACGTGGAACATCGAGGAGGTGGACTTCAACATCTGGGGCCTCTCCATGGACTGCTTCCTGCCGCCCAGCGACCTCAGGGAGGGCAAGGAGAGCCAGGACGTGGCCATCGTCAAGGCCGACGCGCGCCCGCCGCCGATAAGGATACCGGCGGTGGTGACCGTGCGCGTCGGGCCGTCGCAGGTGGCAGCCGTGAACATGGACGACTCGGACTCGCTCATCGCGAGGTCATGACAGATTTACCTACTCGTGACATGCGTACTTACAGTGCTGGATGAAGACCGGACACTTGTTACTATAAGGTTATACTTGTCTGTAAATATGTTGGAGGTTGAGATTCTCTTTTTCCCCTTCGAGGTGTGGATTTACCTCAGCTAGAAATGAGGCCAGGAGTGGAGTAGTGAGTAATCCGAACTAGATATTCTGAGTAGCTGTGTTGTAATGAGCATATCATGCTCAGTCCCTGTATAAATCTGAAAGAACTTCACAATTCTGCCCTGTATTAATACTAGACTATTACTTGTCCTGTGCATAAGCTTCAGCTAGACTTCTCCAATAGAACAGCTTCCATGCTGTAACTGTAACGCATTTGTTGCAGTTCTGAAAGGCTGAAGGCAGGATCCACTGGGTGCATTCAGAAATGATAATGCATGCCAGCTTCAGACATCCAGATGTAAGTTCAGCAGCTGCACAAATGCTGCTGCAGATGCAACAGACAACAGGTGTGTATCATTTCAGCAACTAAGAAGAGAACATATAAAGGGTAACTAAGCACTGAGATTGGCCTTGCAGCCACATCATAGAGTCATACAGCATCAACATGTACAGGTAGCTACCTCTAAAGCTGATTGCACAGATATTGTCACTTTGGATATGCGTATTGCATATGGACTACAGGACCATGGTATATTGATCCCACACTGGCACTACACAACTGAAGAGAAGACACAGAAAGAACATACATTTTCGCCATAATCTAGGCTCGGCCTACCGGAGAAAGAGGTGGCCGGTGAGGCACATAGCTGGTCGGAGCTCTACCTTGACTGGCTGCCATGGTCTTGAGCTCATGATCCGCAAGGAGATCGTGCTCTTGTGCTGCTTGCGAAGCAACTTGCATCCGGCTAGGGTACCTTCCATGAAGCATCGATATACACATTGCAAAAGCTTGAAGTAAAGCAATGGATGATCTGAATTCCACTGTATACAGCCCCTCTTTAAAGGAAGTCATACTGAAGGCATGCCTATCTTCTCGCAATCGACCCTGCAAATACAGGTTAAGCATCAGTTTATTTGTTTGGTCGTAACAGAATAAATTCTGGACAAAGGCGAAATAAGAAGAAAAGCAGAAAGAACAAGAACTAGGGCGCACCTGAGCTAGTAGCTCAAATCGCTGGCTGCCATCCATTGCCTGGTTAGCCTGACTGGCATTATTTTCTGGGATTCCACCGGTCAGGACACTCAGCATGCAGCCTTCATCCCATCCGCCACAGTCACAAGCTCCTCCTGATTTCCACCTCTCGATCAAAGGCAATGGCTGCCCAGATGTTGATGTGCCATGCAAGCCTTCAGGTAGTATGGCAATAATGTTGGCCGAATCAGAATTAGCATTTCTTGTACTACGCTGGTAATTTCCCAATGGGGGGCAACCACAGCCAATCGACGCCAAATTACTATGTGCCATATTCTGTGAAGGTGATTGATTCGAAGTTTCTGCTTCTTGCTGAGGAAGTGCACTAATAAAGGCTCCAAGCTCTCCGCTGACGTGCGAATCACCTGATCCTTCAGATGATGGTAGAAATTCGGAACCAACCAACACAAACTCCCTGTGTACATGAACATTTTTTGTGTGGTGGCATCTTGACTTTCGACGAGCAACCTTTAATTCTCCAATTATGCTGGACAACAGGTGATGTTTCTTGTTCTTACCCCCTGCCTTGATCCAAGCTCCACTTTTTTTCTTAGGTTCTTCAACAGTGAATACAGCATATGTGCTTTCAAGATCATCCTTCTCAGAGATGCCCTTCCTTCTAATAGTGGCTGCAAGGATATCAGACTCACCATACGACAGCATGAATAAAGGCAAGCCATTCTTCCATGCTAGCTGTAGAAGTGCTTGCCTTCTTGTTGGTGAATCCTTTTCTTGCTGGAGGTATCTTGCACTGTTCAACATCACATGAGGCTGGTTTATATTTGCTTCGGTTGGATAAGTCGCATTGACCACCATATCAACTGACCTTCGCTGCATATTTGGTGGTACTGATCCCCCCAAGTCCAGAGACTTCTTTGGGGTATTGACCGGAAGATTACACTTCGGAACAAATGAAGGTCGTACTGGACTAGAGTGTCTTGGCTTTAATATTGGATCTAACATCCTCCTCAATGGGCTTCGCCTACCTTTGCTGTTGGATGATGACCTGTCCCCTGTCTTATCAACAGAGGGCACTACCTCGGGTTGCCGAGCATATGGTGCCTCCTTCAGGCTAGAGCTGCGATTCACTCGATTAATCCCAGAACCTAGATGGCGATCAGGCATCCTATCACTGAACTTTGCAGAATATTGGGGAGGATTCTCAGTACCATGCACAGCAGATTGGTTTTGGTTACTCTTCTTACTTACTTTGGCAGCTGTACCAACGTAATTATCTCCAGCTTCAGTGCTAGTGGTGCCAATAGCTTTAACTGCTGAATCTATGATGGGAAGTGGACATGAGTATGGGATTCGAGGAAATTCATGGGATGGCTCAATATCCTCCAAGAAAACATCAGGTGACCTACTACCATTTCTAGCTGTGTCCATCACAGCATCAGATATTAGCGACTCAAAATTTTCACCATTCAAGCCACTGCTCATTTCAGGATCATTGCACATTGAAGCATTGTTATTTGATGTGAAGAAATTCTTTCCAATATTATCGCTGTCTGTAAAAAGTCTACGAGAACAATGATGGACAACGTCTTCGATCTTCCTTCTAGTCTCTTCATCTTCACCCATTTCATGTCTTCCACGACTTCTAGAGGAAGAACCTAGAGAGTCTGAGGGTAAGGAAACATTGCTGAGACCTGAGCTAACATAATTGCGGCTGTTCTCTGGGCAGGGATGCTAGGGACCGCATGTGTGGGAACACTACACAAACAGCAAAAGGCCGGGTCTCTCAAAAAGGGCAACGTGTAGTCGTATGTGCACACGCACGACGGACGAAGATATGCATTTGGAACCAAAAAAAACATGGAAAGATTTTTTAACGGGTAGCAGAGCGTGCGGCCACGACCAAACTTGTCGCGAAATAAAGAAAAGGTCCCACCTGCCAGCTGCGCGCACGACCCATCAAAACCGGTACAAGTCCACCGAAGGGCCGGGACCGGGGAGGGAGAGGCACATAACGCGCGCTGCGAGGAGGAAGAACTTCAGGGCCGACCATAGCGTGAAAGAGCTCACCAGGCTGCCGCACCAACAACACCACGGCACCACGAGGAGTCGAGGAGGAAGGCGCTGTGAGCTGCCTGTGCGTTTGATGAGGAAGCTCTGCCCGAACCTGGAGCGCGATGACGCGCTGGACACGGTGCTGGAGGTGCCCATCCCGGAGGAGATGTTCTCCGGCGGCGGCGGCGGGGGCTCCCGGGGGTCCAGGTTCGGCTGCACCAACGTCAAGGCGTGGATGCGGTCGCACGCCGCCGACCGGTCCGGCGCCGGCGATCCCTGCTCCATGAGCCGCGGGGAGCTGCAGCTCATGCTCGGCGTCATCGGCGCGCCGCTCATCCCGCTGCCCGTCCACCACGCCAAGCAGTCGCCCTCCTCCGTCCTCTGCGAGCAGCTCAAGGCCGATCCCATTGTACGTACGACGATCACGATCGATCTCCGACGGCCGACCAACATTTTTCCATATTATCTGATAGGCAATAATGTGCATCTAGA
>OAMR01000252.1:146271-224823 GCA_900205405.1 Echinochloa crus-galli | reverse complement strand
ATAAAGGCTCCAAGCTCTCCGCTGACGTGCGAATCACCTGATCCTTCAGATGATGGTAGAAATTCGGAACCAACCAACACAAACTCCCTGTGTACATGAACATTTTTTGTGTGGTGGCATCTTGACTTTCGACGAGCAACCTTTAATTCTCCAATTATGCTGGACAACAGGTGATGTTTCTTGTTCTTACCCCCTGCCTTGATCCAAGCTCCACTTTTTTTCTTAGGTTCTTCAACAGTGAATACAGCATATGTGCTTTCAAGATCATCCTTCTCAGAGATGCCCTTCCTTCTAATAGTGGCTGCAAGGATATCAGACTCACCATACGACAGCATGAATAAAGGCAAGCCATTCTTCCATGCTAGCTGTAGAAGTGCTTGCCTTCTTGTTGGTGAATCCTTTTCTTGCTGGAGGTATCTTGCACTGTTCAACATCACATGAGGCTGGTTTATATTTGCTTCGGTCGGATAAGTTGCATTGACCACCATATCAACTGACCTTCGCTGCATATTTGGTGGTACTGATCCCCCCAAGTCCAGAGACTTCTTTGGGGTATTGACTGGAAGATTACACTTCGGAACAAATGAAGGTCGTACTGGACTAGAGTGTCTTGGCTTTAATATTGGATCTAACATCCTCCTCAATGGGCTTCGCCTACCTTTGCTGTTGGATGATGACCTGTCCCCTGTCTTATCAACAGAGGGCACTACCTCGGGTTGTCGAGCATATGGTGCCTCCTTCAGGCTAGAGCTGCGATTCACTCGATTAATCCGAGAACCTAGATGGCGACCAGGCATCCTATCACTGAACTTTGCAGAATATTGGGGAGGATTCTCAGTACCATGCACAGCAGATTGGTTTTGGTTACTGTTCTTACTTACTCTGGCAGCTGTACCAACGTAATTATCTCCAGCTTCAGTGCTAGTGGTGCCAATAGCTTTAACTGCTGAATCTATGATGGGAAGTGGACATGAGTATGGGATTCGAGGAAATTCATGGGATGGCTCAATATCCTCCAAGAAAACATCAGGTGACCTACTACCATTTCTAGCTGTGTCCATCACAGCATCAGATATTAGCGACTCAAAATTTTCACCATTCAAGCCACTGCTCAGTTCAGGATCATTGCACATTGAAGCATTGTTATTTGATGTGAAGAAATTCTTTCCAATATTATCGCTGTCTGTAAAAAGTCTACGAGAACAATGATGGACAACGTCTTCGATCTTCCTTCTAGTCTCTTCATCTTCACCCATTTCATGTCTTCCACAACTTCTAGAGGAAGAACCTAGAGAGTCTGAGGGTAAGGAAACATTGCTGAGACCTGAGCCAACATAATTGCGGCTGTTCTCTGGGCAGGGATGCTTGCCATGCCCAGGCAACAAGCTCAATACGGCAGAATTTGGACTAGGAGAATATCTAGGCGTCCCATAATGTTTATCCGCGAGCATACTCTGCTGAGCTCTGATGGATGAACGCTGATGGTCACTCATTGGGGTAGATTGATTACTCTCAAGAGATCTGCTGCTGGGGCTTGCGGAAGAATGTGATGGAGATGAGAATAGTACAGACCTACTAGTATTGGATGGAGAGGCTCCATGGCTTCTAGTGAGCTCATGCTTTTGTTGCTGAGACCAGTTAGCAAGCAGGCCCCACTCAAGAACTCCAACATTTAGTGCCTTGTCTTGAAGATGGTCAGCAGTCTCTTTACGCTGTAAATATGAAGGGACATTTGACATATGCTTGACAAGTTCATCAACGGTAGTTGTCTTTCGACCAGGCCATGGTTTTGAGCCCTTCATGCATGCATCCCTTTCCCCACTCGAAGACTCCCGTTGCCTTCGGAACTTATCATTGATTGCTGTGACTCTGTCCTTTGGTACATGTGCAATTTGATCGTGCTGTGAACTTCCCTTTCTTTGTCCATCACGACCTGATATGATCTTCACATTCCTTTCACTGCTAAACTGTCCTTTTGTTGGCATCTTTATGATGGGTGATCATATGAACCCAGAAGTTTCAGGTATCTCCGTGGCTGAACAAAACACGGTTATCGCTTGATTGATTCAGTTCAAAATCCTGAAGTTGAAACAGAGATTCAGGAAACCACGCTTCCCTATAGCCTGAAAATGCAAAAGGTAGTCCAAAAAATCATCAGATATATAATTCCAACTTTTTTTCGGGGAAGAAAATACAAATTCACTGCAATTAATCATCAACATGAAAGTAGCAGGCAGTACAGCTCCAATACCATGTTATGTTAAATTTATTAAGAACTACATCATTCTGTCTCTTGTGCATCCTGTATGTATGATTTACGCTGTTTCTACATGTCTGCGGTGTTGAGGGGTTTGTCCACCGACAGCTTTTGGCATAATAATGTTCTAATGAGGACATGTTGATAATCTTCCATGCAAGATATAGAAAATATAATAAAAAAGGGTTCCCACTAATGATAAAAGACATCCCCAAAAAATTAAAAGATGGCTTGATGCTAATATCCACACACCACTACAGAAAGTGTGTTGCTTCTAAAATAACGAAAAGTATATGCAACTACCAGGGGACCAGGCAGCCGTTAATTGTTCAGTACTTCAGTCCTACTCCTATGTTTGGCATGGACAACGAAACATCTGTTCTTGTTTGACTGATGAACAAATAGACCTTTTCCATTTGATTATTTTTGCTGGCTTCAAAAGGTAGTAGAGTGATCCTATGTTTAACATGAGACTCTTGCTGTGAGTGACTGTAAAACTGCAGTTGCAAAACAAAAGCTCGAAATTGCTGCTTAAAAATATATCACCAGATTATAGGTTGAAACAAAGCTCTCTTTTTTTGCTTGCTTTTTTGCAGATAAGCCGCAGATTGCATCATCAACGAAGATTTTTTAGCAAGTGCAGTAGAAATGGGGAAACAGAGAAGACAATATTGCAAGCCGGGCACTAAACCCAACCAGAAACCTCCCCATCAATCTCCAATCTCTCTACCCCAAAAGTCCCCTGACAAATCGAATCCGCCCGCATTACCCAGAAATCGGAATGAATGAACACATGTAAAACCGGGGTGAGCACATACCAGCTCGCCCCAAGGAATCGACCACTCACAGTCGCCAAATCATCAAGATCCAGGTCGGGGATCACGCGAACAGATCTGCCACTCCTGCAGCACCAGCGAGAAGAAAGATCAGCAAGCGGCCACAGGAAAACAGTGTAAAATCGCCACTGGAACAAAATAAAAGATTCATCACCTGACGGCAAGGAGAGCTCGCTTCCAGTGGGCGGGCGAGAGGAAGGGCAAGTGGACTTTGGGCAGAGACCTGCGGCGGATTGGTATAGGATGGGGGTTGGAGGCGAGAGCGGTGGCAGTGGTAGGAGCCGCAGCGCTACTGCCTACTGATACTCCCCTATCCCCTTCCTGTGATAGGTTGGGTGACCGGGTAGGTAGCCGGTGCCGACGCTGCGCCTGTGGTGCGCCCCGCGTGCTCGCTGCTGGGCCGCTGGGCTCCTGCTTGCTCCTCCACACCTCACCCCGTTTCACTTCACGTTTCTACTTACTTGTACCGGCACTCCACTCCACCCCTGTGATTCGGAGGCCTGGCCGTCCGACCCCGCGGGGTGGGCTGGGCACGGGTGGGGGCCCCGGTGGCTTTGTCGCGGCAGTGCGGCGGACGTGAGGTGTGTGCGCGAGGGTGAGGTCAGCATCGCCTGCGCTGGCACGACGCCCGGCGCAGGACGGACGGCTATCTCACTAGTCACTCGCGCGTGTGTACTGCCCCCTAGCCCTCTCCCGCGGCACGGCGGGATCCATAGGCCGCCTCATTATTGCCACGCGAGGGAGGGGGAGGCGAGCTCCTCCCCATGCCATGCTTGCCGTGCAGATGCAGTGTGTCCTCGCTCTTCCCCGTGATCTGTGCATTTCGTTGTCCGCGGTTTTTGTTTTGGATGTTGAATTTGGGAGTAAGATGTCATGTTACTGTAGTATTTTGTTTGTATGTGTGAAAAATTGTCTAAAAAATTGATTAATTAGGCTTAAAATATTCGTCTCGCAGAGTACAATAAAATCATGCAATTAGTTTTTAATTTTATTTATTTTTAGTACTCTATGTATGTTATGACATTTTAATGTGATAGGAAATCTTCTTTTTACATAGTAAATTTGGGAGTGACTTTTTTATCTAAACAACGCCTTACTCACGGATTTGGGTTTTTCTGGTTATCTAAAGTCTGGGCAGCAAGTTCCGGGGTAATTGACGGGTCGGACGGGATGTGATTGGTCGCGGATGTGATGTGATTCTTCGGGGCAGATGAAGGAAGAGCTGCCAACTGAGCGTTACTCATTACTCGAACATGCGGATGCGGTCGCGGTTCACCAATTTTGTACGGTTTTTTGCCTCATTGCGTGGATATATCGGCGAGCAGTATGTTCACAATGTACTCCCTCCGTCCCGTTATATAAGCATTTGTAGAGTTCAAAATTTATACCAAAATATAAGTATTCTTATAGATAGGACAAAACTAAATGGATTGGTGGAGCAGGTGGAGAGTTGGTGGGTAATATAAAATAAGGGGTATATAGGTCTTTCACCACTTCTGTTATTTCTTTAGTTCGAATGCTTGGAATGCTTATATTGTGTGGTACGGAGGGAGTAATATACTGTAAATTACTATTTGTTTTTTACTTTTAATCAATAATTGCTATTTTTTATAAAAATGTATGAGTACTATTTATTTTAATTATAACTCACTGTACTATAATATTTATATTTTAAATACAATTTATTTTAATATATTTGAACCATAATTTTTAATAAGATGAATAGTCATACGTATCTCATCAAATATTAATTTGAATTTTTTTGGAAATGGGAAATATTAATTTGAAATGGAGGCAATAGCTCAAATACAACAATGTGATTATGGTTGCAGTTGCGTTAGTCTCTGCACTTTACTATATAAATGGAAAAAAACGAAGAAAGAACAGGTAACGAGTCGAATTACCGCTATATGTGTGAGCATATCTATCTATACTATAAGAATATATAAGAATATAGTAGAATTGAAAACACTTCTCACCTAAAATATTCGTACCCACCCTCTCACAGAGGACCCACATGTCATGTTTTTAGGTGGGACCGCAGTCAAAATACATGTGAGGAAGAAGAAAAAACACACTTTCGAGAGACTTTAGTTCATTCTCCGCAAAACTTTTTCATCCAACGTCCCGCGCGTACCCACCTCCGGCCAGGTGGGCCCCTAACTCCTCGCGTGCACACAATTATCCCGTATTGCTAATAGACAAAAGATTGAAGAGTTTTTCTTCATATAAATAAAGACCAATTAACTCGAAAAGTAATGTGCCTCTAAATTTGAGAATAGCTAAAGCTCTATACACACACGTGCGTGCGCACGTGCAACCAGCTAGTATTACATAAAGAAACTAATATCTCATTTAGATCCACGAGTTAATTATTGGTTAGTTAATTTTAGCTAGATGGATCTAAATAAAGTAGCTAATGAAAACGACTAATGTCCTGGTAGCTAGTTGGAAGCGGGTTGAAATTAATCACATCGACATTTGATTATATTATAAAAAACATGGAAAGGAAAAAGAGGGGTTAAAGAAAATAAATGTCAACAAATCAAACAATATAATCCGTTGAAGGACATTTTGACAAAGCCAATGTTTCAGAATTGAAGTGTCGAAGGCACACATCACAAGTATCCACCTCTCCTCTGTTCATTGTCTCTCTCTTTTTTTTCAAACAAACCGGTCATATGTTCACTGTCACTCCACCACCACTTCTCTTCTAGCACTAGCACCCTGTAATTTCTTCTTGCCTCACCCGACCTCTTCTCCTCCATTGCTTGATTCTATTTTCATAAATAATGCGAGCTAACCGTGAAAATTCCTATAAAATCAATATGAAGTTCTTAGGTGCCAAAAGGAGACCTTAAAATTCTGGGGTTGCTTGTGGAAACTACATCGGAGAAATTTGACCGCGAGCCTTTTATCCGAGAGTTTTTATGCGTACTTAGATGCGCCTAAGTTTGACTATAGCAGTGCCATTGTACCACATCGGTTCATTAAAACGCTGCAGGAATTGCTAATGCTCTGAGTTCGCTCGGGGACATTAGTGGCACTCGTGACAGCACCATGTTCTACTCTATATAGTAGCAGAGTTTTATGAAAGTGTACCCGATAAATTTAAGCATCTAAAACAGCTGAGATCAGTGCATCTTGTCGTTTAATGCGTTGTTTAGCTTCGTTGCAATAGTAGGTAAGGTTAATACATGAATACATCCATGTGACTATTTCTTGGTGAGAGCAGAAAAACTTAGGCCTTGTTTAGATCCCAAATTCACCTTCCAAATTTACTATGCAAAAAGAAGATTCCCCATCACATCAAAATGTCATAACATGCATGGAGTACTAAATGTAAATGAAATTAAAAACTAATTGCACAGTTTTATTGTGCTTTGCGAGACGAACATTTTGAGCCTAATTAATCAATTTTTGGACAATTTTTTCACAAATACAAACGAAATGATACAGTGATAATAATTACGAAGTGACCTCAAACTCCCAAATTCAACCATCCAATTTCAACATCTAAACAAGGCCTTAAAGGGGTCCCGGCTGTTGCTCCATGTGACAAGTGACGTTACGTTTTAAATAAAGAATCTGTCGAGCGACTACACGCGCTAATTGTGCTTCACGCGCAAGGCGCAAGCACAACACGTAGTAGACAGGAACAAAACTGCTGATTTAGTATCGATCCTTTGCCCCCTATTTTGTCTTTGATGAAGTGATTTTGCTTTGCCTTTGTACTTTTAACTTGTCGATTCGGCGACGGGACCGTGCTCGAAACATCATTTCTTCGGAGCCGCTTTCCTTCGCTCATGTGGCAGAGATAATCTTTATTCCGGAAACGGAGTGGATTGGGTTTTGTAGAGCATCCTTTAATTGTACTAGGCTAGTACAGACATCTTTGTAGGTGTATGCCTCTTTCGTCTTTGCTGGTTCATCACATGGGTAGAGCGCGCGTTCTGCCAATACAAGCTTTCCCGAAACGTAGCACGCACCTCGCAGAGACGGACACCATACAATGCTTGCTTGCTGCTGGAGACGGTGTCCACTCTCCAGCTTCCAAAGCTACGTACACAACAACGAATCCTCTTTCGCCACCGATCTCTGTCTGGTTTCCAAGGCTGCACAGAGCCTGCACAGCTTGGTTCGAAAGCTGCATACGTGGATGCGATATGACACGGTGATTCCGTTCGGCAGATCTCTTTTGTTAGAATGCGATTGGCCGGTTCGCGATCTGCACGCCGTCTGTTCGGCTGCCACCCCGCGTCATCCATGTGTGTTTTGGCGCCCAGCTCTCCCTGTAATCTCGCCGGCAGGTTTGACTGCCTGTGTACCTGAGCAACATCCTTTTTTTGAAGAAACTGAGCAACATCCTTCACATGCCAAATGTATGGAGAAGAGATCGTGGATAACGTATGGACTGGCGCATATTATGAACAGGCAGACGAATAATGAGTTTATTTGGTTATTAGCAACGTGCCGGTCGCTAAGCTACAAAAGAACGCGTCACGGGAAACGATAAGGTCACAAAACACGGCCGTGAGGGGGAGGGAAAGAACGCATCGAAATGATTGGGGGAATCTTGTCCGGCTCCGACGCGAATTAAAGAACCAGGCTTTCCGTCCTGTCGCGGAATCTCATGACGGTGGTGTTTAGATGTTAGGCCCCAAATTTTGGAGTGCAAATTTGGGACTTTGATGTCTCTTCGTAATCATTGCGTCACTGTAGTATTTCATTTGTATGTGCGAAAAATTATCCAAAAATTAATTAATTAGGCTCAAAATGTTCGTCTCGCAGAGTACAACAAAACCGTACAATTAGTTTTTGATTTTATCTACATTTAGTACTCCGTGCATGTTATGACATTTTGATGTGATGGGGAATCTTCTTTTTACATAGTGAATTTGGGAGTAACTTTTTAGATGGCCTTAGAATTGGGAGGTTGAATTTGGGAGTAAAATAGAATCGGCGCCAAATGGGTACCGGCCACGAGCAAGGGAACGCGGGGGGTACAGGGCGCTCGGGGTGATTTTCGCCGGCTGTCACGACGACAGCTCGTTCGTGCGGCGCGGAGAGCACGGCGGCATGGCGCCGTGTCGCGCTGTCGGGCAAGCAAGTGGGCAATCGCGGGGCCGGGGCTTGTCCTTGATGCGATCGATTGACTTTGCGATCTGGGCACTGTCTTTTTTTTTCTTCTTCTTTCACTGCTCGGCAGTCTTGCTGATCTCAGTTCCGTAGCACTAGCGCACACATATTGGATGGCTACCAATTTGACACCGGGTCGTCTTCTCGTATTGGCTGTGTTTAGTTCCCGTCTCATCACCAAAATTCTCAAAATTCTCTCTCCAAACATCACTATCCACCTATCACATCAAATATCTCTCTCCATGCATGGAACATTAAACGTGGGTAAATAAAAAACTAATTGCATGGTTTTGATGTACACGACGAGACGAATCTTTTGAGCCTAGTTAGGTCATGATAGGACAATGTTTACCACAAACAAACGAAAGATGCTACAGTATGCTAGAGTGTCCGATGTGATATTTTTCCAAACTTTTTTCCACACTTTTTGGAACTAAACACAGCCATTGATGTCCAAGCCGGGTGGAGTTCACAGTATCGCAAAGACGCGAACCTGTTCGTGGTGAGGTTACTGCACTCTTTTTATAGTGTTCATTCGATGGGAGCGCAAGTGCGCAACCCTCTTAGGAGAGCACTGCCGGACAACTGGAGCCGTAGATTTTGACTGGTACAGTAGTTTCTTGGCTCGCATAGCATCACCCGTCACTGTTCAGTGACCGCACACAGAGCGCGTTGCAACGAGTCAGGTCTCGCGGGAGCGTTTGTTTAGATGTTAGAATTGGGAGTTTGAATTTACGAGTAAGATGTCACTTTATAATCATTACGCTAGTATAACATTTCGTTTGTGTTTGTAAAAAGATATTTAAAAATTGAATAATTAGGCTTGAAATGTCCGTCTTGCAGAGTACAACAAAATTATGCAATTAGTTTTTGATTTCATCTACATTTAATATCACATGCATGTTATGATATTTTGATGTGACGAGGAATCTTCTTTTTTATTTAAAAGTTGCTTTTGGAACAGGCCCAGAATTCCGCTGCAGTTGTGCTCTAGTACGTGGACACGTGGTACAGTACAATGTACAGGAAATACATCATTTCATAGCCCCGGTAATCACCTTCCGCATCCAAGAACAGCACGGAGCAGCGACCTGCCAGCCTGCCAGATCGGCCGTACGACGACGATGGGGTGTTTAGTTCTGGTAAATAGCAATTTTCGTTTGTTTTGGGGTAAACATTATTCTACCATGATCTAACTAGACTCAAAAGATTCGTCTCGTCGTGTACATCAAAACCATGTACTTAGTTTTTTTATTTACCCACGTTTAGTATTACATATATGAGGAGAGAGATTTGATGTGATTTGATGTGATAGGTGAATAGTGAAGTCTGGAGAGAGAATTTTGGGGCTTGTTTAGATGCCGAATTCGGCACCCCCGAATTGGCACAGTGGTGCACTGTGCACCATAAATGCGTACTGTAACAATTCGTTTGTATGTGCGAAACTTTGTCCAAAAATTGTTTAATTAGGCTCAAAATGTTCATCTCACAGAGTACAACAAAACTGTGCAATTAGTTTTTGATTTCATCTACATTTAATACTCCATGAATGTTATGACATTTGATGTGGCGTGGAATCTTCTTTTTGCATAGTGTATTTAGGAGTTGCTTTTTCGAGTTTTTTATCTAAAACAAGGCCTTGAGAAGTTGAAGGAAGGGCCGATGACGACGGTACGAGCTAAGGACTGTTCCAGTAGGCCCAGCATGGCCCAGTACAATCCTGCCTGTGGTCCACCACCAAGCCCTCGTCCAGGCCCTGAGCTGGCACCACCGATCATCCGCCCAGGTTGCTTCTTGGGCTGTCGACTTGGTTGCCCCGCCGACGTCCTTGAAAAAGAGGCCCGGAAACGGTGGAAGTTCGCGTGCCCAACGGCCCAAGCGCGCGTGCGAGAGAGCACTCGGGTCGCCGACCGCACGTCCGCGCGTCGCGTCCTTCCAAGGTCCACGTTACCACCACAGTGACGCGCACGGCGCACCGCACCCTGCGCCGATGCGAGGGATATTCCATGGGCACCGACCTTGGCGGCTGGAACACGACGAAACCGCACACCGTCAGTGTGCCGCACTCCGGAAAAAAAATATCACGTCTTCCCTTCGCCCAGTGATCAGGGAATATGGGATGATTCATCGATCATAAATAATGTTTGGTTGGATACTTGGATGCAATAATCTGATAATAGCAGAAGCAGAGAGGAACGTAAGGCCTGATCCATGTGGGCGGAATGGACTGTGAATTGTCCTGCATTTGATGACGCGTTAACATAGCATAGCAAACTAACACCCCTGGATTATTGGTTAAACCTGTAATCCAATTGTGTTACATGTACAGTGCAATGAGCCGAACACCTTAAATTCTTAACATCCATATATGCTTAAGCCTGAGATTCGGCGAGAAAAAAAAATTTGGGGATGAGATGCTGGTTCGACGAGGAAGGAACGGTCCTGGAAGCGTCTCTTTCTCTCCAAGTCAGTCTCTCATCTTGGCCATGGCTTTCACCCGACCCATGCCCGTGTCTTTATTCCCGGCCGCCGACCTCCCGAGCACGAGAAAATAAAAAAAATCCCCCCCAAACCCTAAGCCATCCGCACCTCTGCAGGCCGAATCCGCCCCCAACGCTGCTAGGGTTTAGTGCCCGCGTCCTCCTCACGCATTCCGCCCACTCGCTGATCTGGCCTGTTCGATCCCGCTAGGCTCTAGGGCCCAGGCTCTAGAGGCGGGTGGAGCGGCGGCACGACGAGAGGGGGGCGGCGGATGCAGACGGAGGCGAGGGTGGGGATGGCCGCCGCCACGATGGACGGCGGCGCCGCCGCCGCGGCCGCCGCGCGGAGGTACACGACGCAGCAGCAGCAGGCACAGCCGCAGCTGCAGCATCACCAGCCGCAGCTCGGGACCGTTCCCCACCTCCTCGCCGGCGGCGTTGCCGGCGCGGTCAGCAAGACCTGCACCGCGCCGCTCGCACGCCTCACCATCCTCTTCCAGGTGTGTCTCGTCTCCAAGGATGGCTGGCAGTCTTGCTTCCTCTGTTGGCTAGGCTGCTGTAACGCTCACTGCGAGCTCGTGTAAATAGCAGAGCGGGCGTAATATCCCCTTATCTGTGTAACTAAGCCGCGGAGTGCGAGTTTCGTTTCTTTTGTTGACTGAATTGGTACCAATCCTACTAGGAATCATGGAGAAAAGGGCAGCAACCTCGCATTTTGCTTTGACAACTGACAAAAGTTTTTTTTGAAAGATACAACTGACAAAAGTTGTTTAGATGTACAAAGAAATGCTAATTCATATAGTTGATTTGTTGATTTTCTTGGAGAAATCCTGGATATTGCCATGGGTACAAATAGACTCGTTTCGGATATTGCCATATTGATCCGCTCTTTTGCTCACTTATTGTGTGGCTTCAGTGAAATTTATGAATTCTTTGTGCAGGTGCAAGGAATGCATTCAGACATAGCTACAATGCGGAATACTAGCATATGGCGTGAAGCGTCCCGCATTGTCTATGAAGAAGGCTTCCGGGCTTTCTGGAAAGGAAATCTCGTCACTATCGCGCACCGGTTGCCTTACTCTTCAATTAGTTTCTATGCGTATGAGAGATACAAGAATGTAAGTTCAGGTGTTTCTGGATAAAAGTCTGCACGTATGTCCTCTCTCACTTATGATGTGCAAGTAATTTAAGTTCAATTTGGGACGGATGTGCAGTTGCTTCAGATGTTGCCTGGTCTCGAGAATGGTGGATTCGGTGCAGATGTTGGTGTTAGATTGCTAGGTGGCGGTTTATCAGGAGTTACTGCAGCTTCTATGACATATCCACTGGACTTGGTGCGGACACGTCTTGCTGCTCAGGTAAGATGCTGTTACCAGTTCTGGATAAAACTTTGTAAATCTATTCTGAAATGATCAGGTGTCAAATAAATCGTCCAATTTAGATTTTCATTCACTTGAAATGACAGTGCATAAGTTAGTTTGCTTGTATTCCATTTCAACCGGAGTGGAGTTGCAACCTGAGCTCTTTTCCTTAAGTTATTACCTACAAAAGAAAAACAATTTGAGTGTATGATTTTGGCATTTTGCCATGTACTTATCAGTGTTAGATGTGGCTAAATAAGTGTTTGCAACTAAACCAAATGTCAAATGTAGACAACTAAACTGACGACATGTATGCTCATGCCAACCCGTGTTTTGCATTGCTTCAGAATTCATCATATGTATTTTATGCATGTTTTCAGCATTTGAACCATAGACTACTCTGAGGAAGCTTTCATTGTTAAGCTAGGTTTTGCACCACTGATGCGTTTTTTCCCATTCGATGATTGCAGACGAATACTGCCTACTACAGGGGCATATCTCATGCTCTTTTCGCTATCTGCAGAGATGAGGGTTTTAGGGGATTGTACAAGGGTCTTGGTGCCACTCTACTGGTATGGTCATTTCTTCGCTTCGCTGATTCACCACCTACTTTTTGTTACATACTTGCATCATCTGATGATTCTGTAAAATACAGGGAGTGGGCCCCAGCATTGCAGTAAGCTTCTCTGTATATGAAACATTACGTTCCCATTGGCAAGTAGAGAGGTAATTTTGGAGTACAAGTTTTATGTGGGATTGAAGTACTATCCTTGCGCTCTGTAGTATTTCTTTTTTCTGTACTAACATTTGATCTTCAAATCAGGCCATCTGATTCCCCTGTTCTGATCAGTTTGGCTTGTGGAAGTCTTTCGGGAATCGCATCATCAACTTGTAAGTGATTGTTAAAAGCTCATTTCTTTTGTACATGTAGTGATTTTGATATACTTATTGGTTCTGCCACGAGAGAAAGATGCAAGGCTAGTGAATTGACATTTGCATGAAAAAAATGAGAATCCACGTTTGAGTTAAAAGTTAGTTTACTTCCTAAGGAGGTCTTATGTAATTCATTTCCTATATCTTCCACTTTCCATTCAGTTTCCTTTTAATTTGGTTAGTTTTTCATATGTTAAACTACATGTCAAAGGACAGGCCCCAGTGCTGAACCTCCCACGTGATGTGGGGTCTGGGGGAGGAATAATTCCCGGGCTAGCCTTACCCCCGCATGCGGAGAGGCCGCTCGAACCCAGGTCTCCTGGCACCAGTGGGATGGCTTTACCACTGCGCCAGGGCCTGTCCTCGTTAAACTACATGTCAGCAAAAGGATAATGATTGATGATACCATCTTGGCCAGTTTGCTTTTTTGCACATTAATACTCATCTTTGAGAAAAAAAAATATTGGTTGCCTGCTAAATGGTTCAGTCCAACTTAATTAACTTAGCATTGATCATATGGTGTCAAATATTTTTTCAGTTACATTCCCGTTGGATCTTGTAAGACGCCGTATGCAACTGGAAGGTGCGGGTGGGAGGGCTCGTGTCTACCACACGGGACTTTTCGGAACGTTTGGACATATTGTCCGCATGGAAGGTTTTAGAGGCCTGTACAGAGGAATCCTGCCTGAGTATTGCAAAGTTGTTCCTGGTGTTGGCATAGTATTTATGACATACGAGATGCTCAAGGCTGTCCTCACAGGACTGGAATCGGATGATTAGATCTTGGCCCAATCCATTGCAATTTTGGAGGAAATCTAACATGAGGTCCAACCTCTTGGAAACTTTCCTTTGTGTCTATCTCTCTCTTCACATTCTTGTGTTTTTCCTATGTTGCATCCAAACACTATGTAACAAAATTTCCTATGTTTTCAAACCCTATAGGATTGCAAGTTACATGCACCTCAATTCCTATGGTTTTCCTATTCCTATGTTTTGAGAATCCTTTGTTCCAAAGAGGCCCTGAGTTTTGCAGTTTGTGTGACATGGTTACAGGTTTTCTTGTAGTGCACCATGAAAGATGCCATAGGTCTTCCGTTTTTTACCCGACCATCTTTTTGTGTATGTTCATGACTTCTACGTTGTAATGATACATAAGGCAGTGTACCGCATGACTATCTTCGCACCACCAAGAGACGCTCTTTCCAAGTTTATCAATGTTATAGCGAGGTTATTGATAGTTGTGGCAAGAGAACTGTGAATAGCCTTGACATTCATTTATCCTGATATGGATTATGGACTTGTTTCATGTATACTGATATTATATCTCAATTTTTGGATGGGAAAACATGGTGATTATTATTAGCGTACACATTACTGGTAATGTTAGCGAATGACGTATCTGACAATAAATAAAGACACGTAATTTGTGCTAACTGTAGTTTTGCCGTGCTAACTGGTAATTGTTTTTTTGTGAAGAATACTGTAAGGCTCTATTGTGCTAACTGTTTTATTTTGTTCGCTGGCACTTAACAATGCCCTTGCATGCATACAGTCAAGAACAAACAATTGCACACACATATAATGATAAAAGTATCTACTCCATTATATTAGTATGAGGTATATATCCTTTTACATTAGCACCTTTGGCAATCTTATTACACTCGCCACTCGGGCATCGCCAACCCCTGTAGTTTGAGCAAATGCAGCTCCTTTTCTGATTTGCTCTTACATGACCCCTCTGAAAACTCGAGGTCACCGAAATCCGAAACACTCTTCCATAAACCACTTGACCTCCATATGGACCATATGTATATCACCTTTGATATATGATCTTTGTGTTCTGCACTAGAATGGACATAATGCATGTCCCTCTCTTATACAGGGAAGCCTTCAGTCAGGCGTATATGGTTCAGTGTTTGGCGAAGGCCATACTTGTTGACAGCAGCATGGGCAGTTCTGAAACCGTCACCGTAGGCTGTTGATGTGTCATTGGCAATCTGGTGCATGAAGAACTCGCCGAGCTTCTTCTCGGTATGAGATATTCCGCCTTTCTTGGACGATGTGGGAGGATACGAAGAGGAGGAAGACGAGGCATAGGATGATGAAGGCGCATGCCTTGAGGAAGATGGGAGAATCTCTGATTCCAGCCACAAGTAAGACATGACCTGGCATATGCCTTCTTCAACATCCGCATTTAGGTTACGGTAACCTGAAAATTACGGTTCAGTAGAGGCCATGAAAAGATTTTTTTTTTCAATCAAATTCATGAAGAAAAACAATAGAGCCATGGCTGTTGGGTTCAGTAAAATTTATCTATCCGTTTACCTTTGAGCCGCAACCACCCGTGCATCAGCTCATGGGCAAGGATGGAACCTGTTAGTAGCCTGCAATGGCGTTGACACAAGTGATGCACAGGTCACAGAATGTCAAAGAACTGAAATATCTAAATCAGGTAAATAATATAAGCTATGCGCACAGACAAAATTGTCTGACCTGGGGAGGCCATACAGGACAAGTATCGCAGTAACTTCACATCTCCTGGTCAGCTTTTGTGGCTGAGTTCTCATGTCTAGTAACCGGTTTCCACCAATTCTGGGCCTCCTAAGTATCTGCAGAAGAATGTCGTTTTCAGTGGGCTCTAAGCTAATCAATATGAGCGAACTGAATTTCTGAAGAAGCTGTGTCAGTTCATGGGAACGAGATCACCGATAAGACCATCTCATTGTAACCATCCTAGCAACACTGCCATAGCCTTGAGATATTGAATTTACACTGCTGACAGTCTGCTCCTCCGACAGACATAGGCCTCTTGTTTCAGGCATATGGTGTGGACCCTGCGAAAATACGGATTCCATGAGCATTAACATTTCCAAAGGCTGTACATATTGTGGAAAAGCATGAAGAATACACTCACTTTACTCTCTCCTTCCATGGCTTCATTAAGCGCTTGCCGTTCAACCAAGAGCATGGGTATCTGCTGGTCCAGTTTCATGTTCATCCCCTCGTAGTAGTCTCTGATGGAATGGTACAGGGGTTGGCATTCGCCGGTGTCCATGACTGCAGAACCCAGGCATTCCATGCACAAGCTGCGGCCATCTCCCAGTGACATATACTTTGTGTTCCTTGGCTGCAGAATTACAAGAGGAAATTTTACAGTGGAAAATGCATTTGAATCAGCTAATTGATAGCCTAGTTTGAGAGGAAAGCATTAACCAAACTGCAAACAATTTTCATGAGGAATTACTAGAGCATTCCATTGTACATAGAAGAAACGTATTTTTTTCTATGCATTTTTCCTTGGTATATATAATATATACCTCCATTTTCTCACAGCTACAGCAACGTGGCGTCCTGTCTTGCTCATGTAAAGGGCAATACTTTTGGCCCCAGAATGGATGGGCTCTGTACTCTATCAAGCCACTCCTGTTCGTTGGAATCTGCAGAAAGACAGAAAGAATGAGTTTCTTGCAATGGTAAACCATTGAAATGCTGTTGCAAGTGTAGTAGGCGCAATATGCTAGCTCTTCAGATTTCATTCAGAATTCAGAGAAAGCCTTACAAACTGAAGGCAGACGTCACATTTCGGGTGATGCAGCTCCTTGTAGCACAACTTGTGGTATGGATCTGTGCCTAGCAAGGTGAACTGAAAAAACAGAAACAAGAAAGGGCATGGTCATTTCTGATGACACAGAAGCACATTTTCTTGATGAAAGAAATGGAGGATGGTTACCTCGGTCTCACGGATAGGGTGCCCGCAGGAGCAGCACCGGAAGCACTGAGGGTGCCAGTAAATTCCCATGCAACTCAAGTAATGACCATGTCCTATCTCATGCTTGCAGCCTCCACATACCCTGCAACATGAACAAGGACGGCATTGAGCTGTTTTGGCACATCAGAGACGAGGTATTGTATGAAATGGTGAGAGTAGCTAACCTGTGTCCCCTAGGCTGGGCCTGGGAAGGGGCATAAGGGTTGTAAGGCGTGTAAGGATTCATGTTGAGACTGTCCTGTATGGCTCTTGCAAGATCTTCATCGTTACTGTCTCCCTTATGGTTTCGCTCTGCGTAAAATTTAACAGCAACAGGATGTGTCGATAAATCAATCTACAGAAATACCATATTGGCATCACATAAAGACCTCAAGATAGATGCATATTGCTCCATGTACCTTTGGGGGGTTTGACATCCTCTGCAAGAGACTGCGCAACTGCACGGTCCAATTCTTCATTATCATTTCTAGGTGGATCATTCTGAATATAGCAAAGCAATAAAGCCTTAAGCAAATGCTTGTTCCAAGATAGCACAATAATGCAAGTCGAATTGAATTCGAACTATGAAACAACGCTACTGGAGTACTACTAGATTGGGGACCATTTGGAAAAGCAAAATGATAAGAATACGGAAAGAAGGGAGCAACCGAATTGCTAGTACCTTTGGTCTAACTGGTTGTTGCCAGAGCGTGTCCTCCTCCTCTCTAGCCGTCACCCGGGGCCGCCGCCGGTTCGGCTCGCCGGGCTTCGGCCCCTTGAGGACATTGCAGAGCCACTTCATGAAGCTGGATCTCCTCTCTGTATGCAGCGACATTAACATGAGATAGGCCAATCAAAATGCCGATCGACAGGATCCCACACATGGATAAAAACCGAAAGGCTGAGGGCAACTTGCCACCTACCGTTTCCTGTCAGTTAACAGCAGGCATGAAGAATGAATATATTAACCACACTTGATGTACTTATATGCTACTCCCAGTGTAAATAAATTTGAAAGATGGGCAAAGGAGCACAACACTTCTATCTGGACTTTTCTTTGACCAGATAATGTACACTAAAATGCAAGCCATTGTGCAAAGAAACAGTCAAACCTATACGGGAGCTGTGCTTGAGGAAAATCCATCAAAGCTTCTCTCAGCCTAATTGATTTCTCTTTCCTTTTTTTGTATTAAGTTGACCCTCTTAAATTGGAGTATGTGTCAAATACTAAAACTAGAAGGGCCAGATATGTGTACCTGCATTGGACAAGAGCGAGAAACACAGGGACAGAACACCACATGAGATTGCCTGGGTTGATAACATGGGCCCCATCTATGCTGTGCTAATCACAGCGTTATCTTCCTTTTATATTCTACTCCAGTTGACGGGGCAGGCAGTCAGGGTCAGTCAAGCTACCTCGCTCGTCCGAACTCACTTTTATCCTGGAGTGGATTATAAGAGTCAGTTCCAGTCCATTTTCCCCTCCCCTCTAAATAACATTGATATATGCTTGACAGTAACTGTTGGAAATGTTCATCAGGTGATTTGAAATATCTAGGGCGGGGCGCGATGTTAGGATCAATAAAAAAGGTAGGGTGGTTGATCCGACATAACCCATTTTTTTTTAGTTGAGCCTACCGTAGCAGACACTTGTGTGTTTGACTTGTTTTGGGTCACCAATTTATGGTGCCAAACATAAAGAGCCAACTTTCAGAAAAAAAAGGCATGATGTATGAGAGTCTAGTGGATAAGCAGACTCTAATAAAATTGGTTAGTCAGTGATCGGATGTTGACGCACCCAATCAATCGTCGGCAAATCTATATGATTACCATATGAAATGGATAAACTAAACCAAAATGGCAGCCCCCGGCCTTTTATTTCAGTAGAAGAAAGAAAGATATCTACATGTTCCATGACATGGCACCCTTTAGTACGCTTTTGGAAACCGAGAAAGACAGATGAAAGTTCATTTTTTGCTTTTTCCCTTAGCAGGTCGTTCGTTTGGGGACT
This sequence comes from Echinochloa crus-galli, assembly GCA_900205405.1. Taxonomy (NCBI): domain Eukaryota; kingdom Viridiplantae; phylum Streptophyta; class Magnoliopsida; order Poales; family Poaceae; genus Echinochloa; species Echinochloa crus-galli. The sequence continues at coordinate 206,058 of OAMR01000252.1, read as the reverse complement.
GCCGACACAGCACGGCGCATGCCTCGCAGAACACAGATTGAGCGGCAACAAACAAGAACGTAAGAAATCTGACGGGACAACGACAACCGCAAACTGCTAGGCACGTAATTTTACGCATGCCGAAACAAGCAGTACTGCATACAGTACGTACTAGGTAACAGACTAACAGGACAATGATGGCGACAACAACATCTGAAAATAAGGAAAGACGCAAGAGGATAGGGGGAGATTACCGTGGCTGCACCGTCCACAAGACCGCGGGGAGTAGGCCATTTATGCAACCGGCGCCAACCAGCACATATATACACGCGCGCAGAGAGATCACCGAACCAAACAATCCAAAAAAAGAACGGCGGTAAGAGCTTGGCAAGTTCAACGACGGCGACGGCGATGTCTACGACGATCAGGAGCTGGTTGGGAGAAGAAGCAAGAGCTGCAATGGACGGAGGAGGTGAGGGAGAGGCCGGAGAGGGGGGTTCTTAGAGAATAAAGCGGCGTGGGGGGAGGGCGTTGGCCGCGACAGAAAGGAAAGGATTGAGGGTGAAGCGAGCCAAGGGCGGGCGGCACGGCATCTCGCCTCCCTCCCCTCCCTCCTCCTTCTCCTTCTCCTCCTCCTCCTCCTCCTCCGCGTAAAAGCCACGACGAGCGAGCGATCCTTTGTGAAAAATCAAATTCCCTCGCCGGTGCCAGTTGATGGGTGGCGCATCGGCGGCGAGTGCACGGGGAGAAGAATATTTGGCTTCGGTGTTTGTGGGACGGGAAAGGAAGGGAGATAGGAGAGCGCAGAGATTCGTTGTGTCAACGGGAATGTATGCTCGCACTAGCTTTTCTCCGGCTTGCGGATCGGTTTTTTTTATGCTCCGCGGCGGGAAATTGGAGATGGTTCGGTCACGGCGGCAGCGGAATGCGGGAGGAGTACGCTTGCCTGGAATTCTTTTCTGGAAAAAGGGAAGGAGCACGCTGAAAGCTGCTGCCGCCGCCGCCCATACGCGGCGGCGGCGTACTTGCAAGTGCGCAGCCTTTCACGCTGGGACTAGGCCGCGCAGGGCTCGGGTGTGTGCTTGTGTCGTGTCATACCGATCAGTGCCCTCGCAAAGGCTCAGGGCAGCTATATCTAGCACTAGCAGCACAACAATCGTGTGTCGCGTCTAGCCGAGAAGGCGTTTTGGTGCGGTTTGAACTTGGTGGATCATCATCAATTCTAGATGTTTGCGGAGTAAGTTATGATTAGGATTTTAATTCAGGATAGCACCGGAGTTGGAAAGAAAAGGATGCTGCTCGGCAGAGAGAGACGATTGCGGTGGTATTGATAGGTGGTGCGAGACAACAGTCGGTAGGGGACGAGAATTGAAGAGATTGATATATTTGGTGGTGGTGAAATGTGTGAAGTACCCTGAGGCGGCCACCGCTTCCGTGTCTCTTTTTTATTTCTCGATCCGTGTCTCTGCGGACGTGGAGACTATCCGTTCCTCCCCTCCAAGAGGTGGGCCTTTTATTTTTTTCTATCGTCAGCCTAGGTAAAGGAGTCGTTAGTTTGTACGAGTAGCTCCATTCCATCCTTTCCTCTTCTTCTTCTCTCCGCCAGTTCTTGCTGCTTCCCATGGTGATGGATTCCCTGGTGCGTGTGATATGGGGGAGAGGGCGGCGAGGTCGTGAAGGATGAGGGCCAGACCGAGCCGAAGTTAGGTCAGTGCTAACACCTCTTTCCACGCATGCCTGAAGCTCAAAGTGTTTCTAGTAATGGATTTCGATTTAGGTAACTAGGACCTCGATTCTACCTGCAGGGTTTCGATTCGGATGGCTAAGACGTCTATTGCTGATATGGGATCTCGATTTGGACCGTGAGAAGTTCGATTTTCATGAATGTCGAACTAGTACTAGGAGGCGTACATCTGGGTATTAACCCAGCAGCATATTCGAGCTCATCGACAACATACTAAAATTGTACAGAGTAGGCGATGCAGGATCTTGCTGGTAGTTGCTTCTATCCTTCAGTCTAACTCAATTCTCCCTGTGTCACCAGATTGAACATTGAACTTGGAGGTTTTGGGCGTTGCTGTGGTTGTAGCAGCTCCTGCCATGATGATGCTTTGTACATGTGGAAGTAATGGCGCAGCCAGATCCGTGCACTTGTCCTCGTTAGGCGTGGGGAAATTGGGCTCAGAAGCCATTGTCGTTGTTGAGAAAGATGCTAATATGATGTTTATCCTTCTCCTTCTGCTATTTGTTCTCTTATCGATGGAAACTTTCTGTTGCAATTGGCGCCAATTTTTAGGGGATGGAGTTTTTTTTCCCTCCATTAATTTCTGTTAACAAACTGTCATCGTTGTTCTATTGGCGCTAAAAAAATAAAAGCGCGCAGATGGGATGACGGACTGACGGCTCCGTCTTCTCGTGGCGTGAGTCTGCGGATGGAAAAATTAGATGGCCCACCTCCTATACGAGAGCAAATGAACGGGCACCACGTGTTCGGAGACACAGATGGGTACACGTAAAGGGGACAGGCAAGCCGCAGCCCCCTGAGGCAACGAAAAGTGTGGATGAAAGAAGAAAAGAAAAAAAAACTAAAGCGAAAAAAGCAAAGAGAAAAACTTTACTAACAATAAACTCGAGAGAGTTGTTTCTATGTGCCTAAATGGCCATGTCGTTTGTCCCTTTGGACAACATGACAGACAAGAAACTATACGTCATCTAGGATACACTTACCAAAGGCTCAACCACTCCCACATCATCTCTAGTGGCCGCTACCAACGTGCCACATCACCTCTGGTGGCCGCTACCAACATGCCACTGCTAGGGTGTCCATCACATCAACACCATGGCACCATTAAATTAGTATAGTATGGAACATCCCACGATTTTTCTTAAAAATATATTTAAATAGTGTTGTCGCTGCTAATGGCTCTAGACGCCGGAAACATATAAGAGAAGGGGCACCACCAAGTTAGTATTGTACCTACTAGTGTCTAGGCACCAGAAATAAAGAAGGTAAGAATGGGTGAATAAGGCAAGAAGAGCTTACCGAAAATCAAAAGAAGAAGAGTCGGGTGCGGTAGCTCTCGTTGAATTGACGGGGGTTCTCGGAGATGACGAAGAAGAAGAGAGTAGAGGTGATGACATGGAATACACGCTTTTCTTGGTAAGTTGTGATGGTCCAAAAGCTGAGGACGACACTTTTATGTACATGGTGGTAGCCAGGGTAGGTAATGTTGGTTTTCGGTATGGGATCTCGTGGACTCCTACTTTTGAGTTTGAAATTGGGCTGAAGTGAATTAAGATGGGGTATGTATGTGGGCTGCAAAAGTATCTAGGTTCATCAAAGAAGGTAGCCAGGGTACGCAATCACGAGCTTTGAAGTGAGCTTAACTCGTTTTCTAGTCTAGCTGAGATCAAATAGAGTCTACAACGAAACCTAGTTTGAATAGCTCATCGTCCTATAACTCTTTACAACCCTACTTAGCATAGGATTACCTAGGTGTAAAAACGACGTGTGTCAGACATGGCTCAAAGTCCCGCACTATGTGCAGCTGAAGATGCTTGCGCTGCAGTTAGATTATGCTGCTAAGCATGGAAGGGCACAATGACAAGAAATCTAGAGTAGGTTCTTGTAGTTGTATTAGAGAAAGCAAATTGCCACAAAATGATATATCATGACAAGCCTATATTCACTAGACACCATCTTAAATTTAGAGCTTGAGCCACAACAACAAGGGCATCCACTTCCATGTATAAGCCTCTTGACATCACGCCACACAAGCCAGATAGTCAATAAATGAGTCACAAAGTTTCATAGTGTTGGCAACAAAACGTCAAGGTGCCAACGCACCAAGATTAAAGGCGTGCATCACGTACTGGTCCAAGCGTAAGGTAGTAACACCTCGGCACCTTGCAAACACTCTCTTTGAACCCAGTGGCGGACGCAGGAATTCAACATTGGGTGTACATAGATATTAGCGAACCAAACAACCATCGATAACAGCTCATGTAAACAAAGGGTACATGTTACTGTAGAGATAGTAATCCATTTTTCATATAATAACTTAATAATTCTCAACTAAAAAGATTACAATTTCACTCGACGAGGCGGTTTTTGGAAACGGGAGATGATGTCTTCATCATCGACACCTCGGCACCTTGCAAACACTCTCTTTGAACAATTGAACCTAATCTTGAAGTGACCATTATTTAATCTAGTGCTAAAGGCCTTGAGTGATCACTTTAAGCACTTGATTAGCTTGATAGTCTTACTAGATTTTCTTAAAAGTCCGTGTAGCTTCATTTAGATTGCATCACCCTCCTCAAATGACCATTTAGTAGAAGGTGTTTCAATGTTGCATGAGTAGGAACTACCAATCTATGGCTGGTTAGAGTGGTTGGATCTATAATACCCTTCTCAAAACAATGGCTGGTTAGAATGGTCGGGTCTATAAATACCCTTCTCAAAGCTACACATGTTTGCAATGACCATATTTTTCTACTAAACATCAGATGATCCGTTGCTAATAGGTGCATAAGTACCAATTCATTTGGTGCATACGACATCAACTAGACATCTAGTCATTGAGTTCCTACTCATGGCAACATCGAAAACATAAGATGAGTTAGCATATTGCATCTCCCATCGCTGAAATATCCAGTTAGGTAGAATTGAACCTCATCAAGTCATTTACTTTTTATATAATCTTTGGTAATACTTTGAGGTATTTATCATGTGGATGTGGTCTAACTATTTCAAATCTCAATCCATTTGGATACATGAAAATTTGTTCGTCTTTTTTCGTTTGGGCAAGAGTGGTAATAGCTAGTGGTCAATTAATTATACAACAATAGTCCAAGTGTTGTTTCCTAGCCTGTGGTAATGCAAAGCTCCTTTAACAATGACATCTAGTTGGGATGTGACCATGGTATACGGTTTGGGATGTAACAATAGGGTGTTGACAATAGTTTGTAGGTGAAGTTGCCTTGTTGTAGATGTTATGTCAGTGAGATATACGATAAAAGTTAATTAGGATAGAACTAGACATTAATATTAATGACCACAAGAGTCGACGATAGGCAACAATATTCACCAAAGATAATTGTTGCATGCAAGTTGATTAGTGCTAGAGAAATAGTGCTAAGAAGGATGAAGAGTGGAAGGAGCTTAAAAGACGAGACATTATTAGAAAAAATAACACGCTTCAAAGAGTTCAATATCACCAATAATATTTTAACTTATACTTATTTGAAATATATGAAATAATTTAATATATAGAAATATTTATCTTTTTTTACGAGTATACAAGTATTTATGTTTCCAAGCTCTAATATAAGGATATTGCAAATTCAAAGATGGAAAAATTAAACATTTAAACCTGTAGTTGATGCTTGATTTCACACCGTCAGAATTCAGAAGTATGCGACCACGTAACTGAGCTATCACGCATTGTATGCACCGCTCCAACCGAACAAGTACACGGACAAGCACAGATATTCACCACGGCGCCACGTCGGAGTTGCAGACCCCCCAGGGCAGGTCACCGCGAGACGGACGCGTCTACTACGCACCTCAGCAGTCACCCACACGTCAACAGGGGACGGAAAAAAAGGGTTTACTGTGAGAGCTAAAACCGAAACAACCCAGGCGAGTTTATCTAGCTATCCGCGGCTCGGTCGCCCAATCTCTCTCCTCCCTCTCCCCCTCCCCGCTCCTCCGCCCGACCCCGTCCCCCCTCCCGACGCGCCGCCGGAAACCCTAGCTCCACCGATCTATCTCTATCCAGTCCAGCCCAGCACGGGGGAGAGGATGGCGGCGGCGCCGGCGGCGGGAGGCCAGGGCGGCGGGGGCATGGACGGCGCGCTCCTCGACGACATCATCCGCCGCCTGCTCGAGGTGCGGACCGCGCGCCCCGGGAAGCAGGTGCAGCTCTCAGAGGCGGAGATCCGCCAGCTCTGCACCGTCTCCCGCGACATCTTCCTCAGCCAGCCCAACCTCCTCGAGCTCGAGGCGCCCATCAAGATCTGCGGTGCGTACTCTTCCTCTCTTTTTGCCCCTCTCGCTACCTCCCTGTTTCTCGTCTACGCCCGGCCGTGGCGGTAGATCTGGTTTGGTCGCGCCGCCAGTAGGGAAGCCTGCGTCTCGTGGGATTCCGGCGATCGTTACTACTTATACTTAGTGGTGTGTGGGATAATCGTGGGCGTATAGCATTAATCTTGGTTATGTGGATTTGGATTCTGTTTTTTCTGTTAGAGGGATGTGAGAGCGTGTGATATTGATTTTGCCCAAGGGTTTTGATTTGAATATAGATATATGCCACTACCTATTTGCAAATGAGGAACTTTAAGCATCAATATGTGTGCATACATGAAAGCCAAAGAACAGCTGTAGGCATGGGGAACAGCATGAATGGAGAGAGAGGTTTCCTTTTAATTGGTTAAATACTGTTTGCTCACTTGCTGTTGTAATATTGTTTGGTATTTATTGCTGATATTCCTCTTACTGGATGCTTTGGACATCTTCTATGGGCTGCACAGTAATTGATTAGTGATAGAGAAATGCTAAACCACATGTATTAGACTAATGGATTAAGCTGAGTTCACTCCTTTCGGGGATACTGTCTCATCATAAATTATAACGGACCAACTATTTTGCTTCAATCCCATTTGAGCATGATATTGATTCTTGATTAGCCTCTCCAAGTTTGTCCCTTTGTTGTTACTTGTAGCCATTGTAATGGCAATTGGCTCTTAGAGTCTTGGCCTTCCCTATGTTCCTAGTTCCGACTTATAAACCTTACTCTTGCACTGGTATGCTTGTGCCTCTTCCTATGAACTTCCTCTTTCCTATGTACTTCCTGCAAGTTCATTTGGATGGTGGGGTGGGCCACCAGTCTACTGTTCTGTTTCTACGGTCTTGCTGTGTCACATAATAGAGGGCTGGGGTTTGCAGTGTCAGCGTCTCTCGTCTTGTTTCTCTGCTTTGCCTTCAAGGTCCTGGAATAAGCCTCCTTGCAAAGAAGCCAGGATAAGGCTACCTAGAAATTTTCTTCCCCAGAGGCCCCGCAATGTATGAAATTTATTTTGAAGCATCTATCCTAGCACATCAGTGTCGAGTTTTGGAGCAACGGAAGAGTGTTGTGTCTCCTGTTTGTGTGGTTTTAGGCGCACGATTTGTGCAGGTCCTTGAAGCAGCAAAGTAGTTTCTGACCACTTGTTTCATTTGCAATTTCAAATGCTAATGCTCCTGATCTACTGAATTGTTAGACTTCATCCTTTATTATTCTCATATTGTTGTTGCTTGCCTCATAAAATCGGTTGCATGTTTCTATATTTACTGATGCAGCCTTTGGGCTGTGATTGTATAGTCCATAATCTTCACTGAATAGATGGAATTTGGCATCTAACTGTAACCTCCTCTGTCATTTGATATCCAGGTGACATTCATGGTCAATACAGTGATCTTTTAAGGCTTTTTGAATATGGAGGCTTTCCTCCTGAAGCCAATTATCTATTCTTAGGTGATTATGTTGATAGAGGCAAACAAAGTTTGGAGACTATATGCCTTCTTCTTGCATACAAAATCAAGTACCCAGAGAACTTTTTTCTTCTGAGGGGCAATCATGAGTGTGCTTCAATAAACAGAATATATGGATTTTATGATGAATGCAAGCGTCGATTTAATGTGCGGCTATGGAAGGTCTTCACTGAATGTTTTAACACACTCCCTGTGGCTGCTTTAATCGATGATAAAATATTATGTATGCATGGTGGACTATCGCCTGATTTAACACACTTGGATGAGATAAAGAACTTGCAACGCCCAACTGATGTACCGGATCAAGGTCTTCTATGTGACTTGCTCTGGTCAGATCCAGGAAAAGATGTTCAAGGGTGGGGCATGAATGATAGAGGGGTCTCGTATACATTTGGTGCTGACAAGGTTTCAGAATTCTTGCAAAAGCATGATCTTGACCTTATTTGTCGGGCTCACCAGGTACTGCCTTAGTATTTTACTGCAACTTTTTCTGTGATTTTCATTTCCCAATCAATGACAATTGAAGCCATTTATATTTCATGTAATGCGTAATGCCAGGTTGTTGAGGATGGGTATGAATTCTTTGCTGACAGACAGCTTGTCACCATATTCTCAGCCCCCAACTATTGTGGTGAATTTGATAATGCTGGTGCGATGATGAGCGTTGATGAAACCTTGATGTGTTCGTTCCAAATCCTCAAACCTGCTGAGAGAAAAAACAAATTTATGGGGTCAAACAAAATGTGAGATGGTGAAGCCATTGCGCATCCAGCAGCTCTAAAGGTTAGTTGCTCTGGTTTCAATGTTTTTTTGTCAGGATCTTAACCACAAGTTTTGACTCACATTGCTTGCATTTGTTCGGTAGTGCTACATGCCTATATTTAACCACACAAAGAAGTTTAACCAGTTTGATTAGTTGCTCGATGGATGCTGATGATATAGGAGTTGCAATTAAAGACCAATTTGGCATTGCATAGTCACTCTGCTAACGGATGCTGATGATATAGGAGTTGCAATTAGAGACCAATTTGGCATTGCATAGTCTCTCTGCTAACGACCAGACTTTCCCAGTCATGAATATTCTGTTTCTGGATTGTCGTACATGTGCCTATGAACATTATTTGTGACATCATTTTAGCTTATTATGACGCTACTGTTGTGTAGGCTCTCCTGTGGATGCATCAAGAAAATAGCTTGCTGGCGCCAAGCTTGAGGGCAGCATTGGGCCTACTTCTACCAGAGAAACCAAATAATATCATACCTAACTGTTCGCCTGGACGTACTTCATGGCAAGTGCCTGAATTTTTTCTCCTTTCTGTTACTGCGTGTGAAACAATCGTGTAGCTGTAGATATATTGATCATGGAAGGATGAAGTTGCCAAATTAACCTGCGGCGATTTCCTTCTCCAGCCAGGAAATATTCTGAACATCAAGGAGTTTCTGTTTGCAAGTTTCACTATTTAAAAGCAGTTGTATCACTTGTATGGAGGTAAGGACTGAGCTGAGGCTGTGTTATCTGTTGCTTGGATATGAATTGCTGTTTTAGTTTCAAATAGAGGTACCAAACATCAATTAGGCTGAAGAGATGAGCTACACTCAAGGAGGGATGCTGATGCTTGCTGACAACTTAAGAAAAGGCAATTGAACATTGGACCGTCTGGTTTATCTGTTGGATTAGTATGGCAGGACGTCGTGGATTTTGATCAGTTGGTCAGACAACTAGGTGTTTCGGTTTCTTGACTTGCATTGTGGGATTCACATGCTCATTTTTGTCATTGTGTTACATGGGCGCTTCTGGTTTTTGCTTGTGCATTTTGCGAACAGCCCGCCATCCTCGGCAGCAGTGTCTGTTTTGCCTTACACGTATTTGCCTTGGTCCAATTCAAGCAAACATGATACGGAGTAATAGCCTACATGCACTGAAAGTTTAACGACGTTTTTCTGCTCCGTCTCGGGGACGGATACCAAATCTCTTCGCACCAGGATGGCGCGAAATCATTTTCCGCTCGCTGGCAAAAATGTCCCTCATCGCGTTGGGGCTAGCGTCGCACGCTCGCTCTGGCATGTTTGTGTGGCAGCAAATATATACTCCCTCCATATATGTTTTAGATATCGTTTTACACAATGATATGGTCTTTAAAACGTAACTTACTTTATATTTAGTAAAAATAATATAGATATATTTTTATAAAATTTTTTAAGACAAATCTATTCGTATGGTTTCATATTTTCAAACTCAACAACTTAAAAATTATTCGTGATTTATATTCTCATTGTTTAACTAAAATTTTATCCAAACATCTAAATCCTATAAGCGGACCAAAATATGCGTACGGACTCGTCAAACGCTCTAAATGAAAGACAATCATGAGATCAAACCCAACAATAAACTAGGAGAAAGGTTCCACGAACCGAATTTGAGAGCTGGGCATGATAATCTGTCGATCTGTTCTTTTTTTTTTGTAATTGCTCCCATTTTACAAGATACTGGGCATCATAATCTGGCGATCTGATCTTTTCCTTTCCTTCCTAATTGCTCCCATTTTACAAGGTAAATCTGTGTGGGAACTGTTTTTTTTCTTTTGTAATTACTCCCATTTCACAAGACAAACTAGTGTGCGAACCGATTATACAACAGTATGCCACAGGTACAACAATCTTGACACAAACTCTACAAATGACCAGCATCTTGAGAGCGAGAGATCAAATCATCACAGCGTGAGTCACCGATGCCTCAGTAATATGACCGGATTGGGTTTCCACAAACATATCACTGGATCGTTGCATAAGTTTCTTGTTTCATTTTCATTAGATTGCTCTCTATGTCTCTTAATATAGGTCTGTATCTGCAAGAGATGGCGATGATTTAATTTCACCAAGAATAAACAAAGTGAACTTAGGGGCAGATAAGCAAGCGAAGTATACTTGCGTGTGAGATTATTCTGTGCTTGGACTGCTTTTCTAAGTTCAACTGAAAGTTTCATTATCTCTGCCGACAACCCCTCAGTTCTGCTCTGTTCTTTTATAAGCTGATCCTATAGGGGGAAAACATGCATATTACAGTCAGCTGATGACAAAATTTTAGTTCAAATTGACCATAATTCATAATATAAACCAAAAGAAGAATAAAAAAGCTCCAGCTATTAACCTTTAGAGAAAGATTCTCGGTGACCAATTCTGGTGTGTTTGAGATGCTGTTTTCATTTTGCCCGTCTGATTGGGTATTGATAGTGCTTACTTTCAACAGGCTAGCTTGCTCAAGTCTTAGTTTCTCCAAGTGAGAACGGAGCTCTTCATTTTGCTTCAAACAATCTCTAACCTGAAATTGTTGGTTAAGTCAAGAGGTGGATTTCTTTGCAAAGGGTTGCGTAACATATCTATGCAGGAAATCACAAAGACTAACAGCACACCTGGTTTTCCCATTGCACTGTAACAGCTATGGCTTCTTCATAAGAAGTAGACAAGGCTGAGTTCTCCTCAAACAGCTTTTCTATTTCTGATGATTGAGAATCAATCTATCCAATACAGTAAAGTTTAATCACCATTATAGGACTTGTATGATTCAAAAAGAAAGTAGAAAGAGCAGTGAGCACCTCCATTAGCAGCTTTTGGCGACTTCCCTCTAGCCTCTCAACCATCAAAGCCATGTCATGCAACTGGTTTTCAAGTTTTTCCCTATCTTGCTGTGATAATGAAATTTGGGTCAGTAGCTATGACAGTTTGTTTGAATAGCTTAGCGCAGCTAGAACATTAACATGAACAGACAACACTACAGGTGCAACAACCATTCTAATCACCCATCAAATATTCTTTTTTTGGATGTTGGCAAAACCATTTTGGGTTTCACCTCTTGCCTACCCCAACTAGCTTGGGACAAAAGGCTATGTTGTTGTTGTTGTTGTTGTTGTTGGCAAAACCATAGGACTGAGGGTGCTCAACCATCCAGCTTGCCTGTTGAAAGGCATTATCCCAAGTATCAAGCTTTGAGGTGTTGATGAACATGGGCATAGTAAATGATATTAGCTATGTCTATACTAGATCATGGGGCTACGTAGCTTTCCAACAAAATTAACAATCTTTTTTTTAGATCCTTTACCATTGAAAATGCCTTGCGCGCAGCAAACTCAGAAGCATCCTCTGCATGAAAGGAAAATATTTAATTAAAGGCTCATGAAAGCACCATATCCAGAGACTGCTCAGCAAGCATGCTTACTTTTGGATGTAACAAAATAAGAACTACCTTATCACACAGCTCAAATACCACTAAAATATGGAAAGTTTGAAGTAATCAAAGACAGTGCAGAATGATAAAAAATGGAATAGACCTATGCCAATAAGTAGAGAAGTTCTGTTTACTTAGAATTACACAAACTGTTGTATCCTCCATACCTGTAGCTTTCTTTGCCAACACAGCGATTTGGTCTTCCAATTGTTGCTTTTCAGCCTCCAGAGAAGCAATACGGGATTGCTCTTCAGCTAGTTTTTCTTGCTCTTGCTGCCTCCGCTGGGACTCTTCAGCTAATTTTTGTTGCTCCTGTTGCCTTAGCAGTGACTCTTGCTGTGTTGTCATTTTTAGAGATTAGCAACAGAGTGGAACAATATAAAACTCAAACAAAAATTACGAATGAGTCAACCTCTAGCTGAGCTTGTAAATCTTGTATCTCCTTTTCCATGGCAAGAGATTCCTCACTCGATGTTCCCATTGGATATCCACTGTAAGAGTTGCCCATCACTTGTTGCTGCAGGGTATTCAACTGTGCTCTCAAGGAGGCCGAGTCTTCTTCTGCCTGTGCATTTCAAGATTAGCAAAGTGATGGTACTGCTAATAAAGTAATAAGGAACAGCTCTTAACAAATACCCTATACTGTTCCTCTTCTGCTTCCTTCAGCCGTTTCTTCATGCTCCTGAGTTGAGCTAGAGCATCCTCCTACTTAGCATAGCAGGCCAAAGACAATGGGAATTCAGCATGCATAATTAAAATATCAGAATGCATGGTAGAAATACAATGAAAAAAATGATTAATACCTTAGCAACTACCGCAGCATCTTTCTCCAAAGAAATATCATTCAAAGTTTTTCTCAAAGAGGGCACTACATTCCGCTCCTGCAGATAGCAAATCAAGTCACAAAGGTTACTTACAAGAAAAACTAGGAGTCCATCACCAATAACAATATACTTTGCTTTACTTACACCACCACGCCTTCCTATATGTAAGGCAGACTGAAATATTATTTCAATCGCATCTGGCATCTCTGTACCATCTGCATGCATAAGAACACAATCAGCATCCAAAAGGATTTGCCAAAAAGGAACTATTAACGGTATGTTTAACATACCAGCTATCTGTCCCACAGTGCTGGCTAGTTCTTCGGCACGGTTTACAAGGGCATCCTTCTCAACTTCCTTCTCAGCAATCTAGCATTGAAAATCAATATCAGAATCTGCCAATCCTGGAGTAACTACACAATGAAACGAGATTACATACAAAGTACCTTTGACAAAAGCATTTTGTTTTCCCTCTCCAATTCCACATTCCCATTTTCAAGTTCTTGAACACGAGCAACAAGCTAGCATTCAAACGAAAAGCCTAGTTACCGTCTAGAAAAATACAATTTATCAACGATAAGTACTCGTGAACGGCATAGTATGCCAAACTGACCTCAGCTCCGGCTCTTTGGTTCCCTAGAGATCATTATCATCCATACAGCCATATGGGAAACAAAAATACAGGACAAAGTTACTTAGTATTTAGTAAAGCAAATTAGGAGAAGGTCACAATGAATACTTGAATAGTCATAAAATGAGTGTACACAAGGATGTACCAACCGTAAAGGTCGACGTGAGACGCCGCGGTCGGTGGGGCTTGTTGCATCCTCTCGGCGGCTCTCTTCTGCCGGATCTCCTCCAGCTGCCATAAACACGCACACACGCGACATAATTGGGACCTCGGATCTCAGAAGCTGGTATTAGCGAGGGCGCGGATCTGCGCGCCATCCTATCTCAGAAACGGGCGAATAAGAGGAAGAGGAGAAGGCATACAGTGCGGCGGCCCCGCGACGCGTGGTGGGCTTCCATTGCCGCTGCGGTTGAACGACCGACGGTTTCGATCGATTCGGAGCTCCGGATCGGAGGCGGCCGGAGCTCCCCTCGGTTACGGGATGCCGCGGGCGGGGGCGAGCTGGGAGCCGGACGCCGGAAGAGGAAGAAGGGGAGGCAACCGAGAAAACTCGTGTTGGCCCAAATCTAGCCGGCGCAGGTGGGCCGCTGGGTGAGTAGCGCGGCCCAGCCAGACGAGTGACCGCGGCAACATTTTACATTCTCGTCGAAGTTTTCGGTGTTTGGATACTCGATCTGCTATTTTAGAAGTTCCGATCAGCTAAAGATACAAGATTAGTAAGGTGAAATAAAAAAATTAGGTGGTACCCGCACGATGCTGCAAAATTTTTTAAATAAATATTAAAGTAAAATCTAAAAATAGAAACAAGTGATTGCATTGCATAGCAATATATTCTGATAAAAATTAAAATTAGAAACACTAAAGTGATTGCACTGCAACAATCTTTTGCAAATAATGTTATACATGAAAATATTTTCATTTTTTTAGAGAATGGCTCTTAAATGATTGATCATCATTAAAGTACTGTTGTCCGTTACAGCATCATATCAGAAATTTTCAAATGCAGTTTATTGCTACGCGTTTCACTAAATATGCAGACTAATTGTTCTTGATAGGTTACAAATATTGATCTTTTCTAATCAAATAAGTATACGCTGCTACTCCGTAGGATGAAAAATGTTAGTGATGTCCTTTATATTCTGAAAAAAATCATTATACAAACTGATACTGCATATAAAATAGTATTATTAATACCAAAGTTTTCCCCATAACAAATGTTAAATGTCGTCTGTGACGTACTCCGTACAAGTTGTACGGTGGAAGTGAAACCAACTAGAAGGAATGGCACCGCAAGCGCAAATAGATCAATACATGACACCATCAATGTCGTGTAAAAGCTCAATAGATAAATAATTAAAAAGAACTTCCAACGTAGCAGTCAATCTGTTTACAAATGACTATGGTCTTCAGCTTCTGCCTGAATTGGCACAGAATGAACCTACCACGTACAGGCACAGCTAGCACATCCCTCACATTACAGAAGTAGCCTGGGCGAGTTACTGGATTTTCGCTACTCTGCCTAATTCCACATTTCCTGACATCTTACACGCCCTAGTTTGGGCAGACAAATATATTTACAAATGAAAGAATATTGTACAAGTCCACCATCCCTTGACCCGAGCAAGATCTTGTGGGTGCATGGCAGCGGTTAGTGCCTCTGGCTCTGCATCTGGCCGAGCCTGGTGTTGAGAGCTTCGATGTATGTGCGCAGCCGATGCCGATCAGATCTTGTCAGAGTTAAGGGGGGGTTGAGAGCAAGTGATGGCGCCTCGATCAGGAGAAACCGCAGCATGGATACCGCCCTTGTATACCCCATCATGGCATCTGCTGCTTTCCCAAACATCTCATCAACCTGCAAATTGGGATGAGAAGTACAACAAAGGGTCAAAGGCAAATAGGCAATGGACGGTCAAGAGGTATACATGTCACATTAGTTGTGGAATAAATATGCTGTGCTTTACTTACACCACCACGCCTTCCTATATGTAAGGCAGACTGAAATATTATTTCAATCGCATCTGGCATCTCTGTACCATCTGCACGCATAAGAACACAATCAGCATCCAAAAGGATTTGCCAAAAAGGAACTATTAGCGGCATGTTTAACATACCAGCTATCTGTCCCACAGTGCTGGCTAGTTCTTCAGCATATTCAACTTCAGTGAGAAAATGTCTCTCTATCTGCATGCAGGCATCATCAGCCAGCTGAGAGTTTTCAAGCAAATGGGAAACATCAGCATTAACCTCCTTTACAAGGATATCTTGGGAAGGAGATTCTCTTGCAGATGAAGCTACAAAGTCATTGCATAAATGAATTGCTTGCTTCCAGGTTGCAAGAACAACTAGCTGAATAGAGAACGCCTCCAAGTGTCTGCCAACTTTGATCTTCAATTAGGTAGTTAATCAGCAAAACAATAGCAAGTTAGTAGTTTCTCAATTGCTACTGACAAATACTTGTAATGGCTAATTGCCAGCCTGAAGTTATTGTAGAAAAGTTGGGTCATGAGCTAAAGACAGTTCAATGTAAATCAAAACTTTGTTTGCTACATGCAAAACTTCAGGGCATCATTTAAATAATGGCAGGGGAATTTGCATCCATATCACTTAAGATGCACTTTCATCTATACCACCATGTTAGTCAATGGTATGTCCATGTACAGACTGTGTCTTTGACACAAGCTGATGGCATCGATGAAAAGTGCACATCAGGTTGGCGATATCAATAAATTATTTCAATGAATTATAACCATCTCCAAAGGCTGAATGGAAGTAAAAAACAATACAAGGAAATCAGAAAGGAAAAGAAGCCGGACGTCATCAAGGAGACATATTTTACCTCATCTTTGACCAACCCTGCTATGGCTGATGCATACTGCTCCAATAATCTAATCCTCGCCAGATAATCAGATGGGGGCTGATCCATGGCATCACTCATATCAGCGGATCCCTGTGAAGTGCCAGATGCTGGAGAACAGTGGCTATCCAAGCTACCAGTTCCAGCAGAATGTTGCCTATTAATCGGCAAACCATTTATCGGCATTGGTGCACTCAACTTAGGTGGCGAAACAGACGTATTATCATATTTTGCTGGCAAGTTAAGCTGTCGAGAGGCACTTGTTGAAGAAGATGATCCCTCTGGGTGTGGTCCAGACACAAAGACATATTCCTGATCTACAAACTCTAATGAATCAATGATAGGGGAATCTACATTTACAAAGTAAAGAAATAATAAATTCAGTAAGAATTATTCGTAATCACAACGAACATGTGCATGATAGTCACCGTCGACTTCATACCTTCTGGATAACCACCTTTACGTCCTTGTATTTCATCAATATTGCTTTCCTTCTTTTTACCAGCACGCTCGTGGTGTTGGCTACTAGGTGCATAATTATTACCCAAGACATATCTGGAGAACAGACCAGCTTGTTTCGATGGACTCTGGCCTGAAGTTTTATCCAATTTTTTACCCATGGGAAACCCATAAGATTTCATCGGACTCTTACTGTCAGGAACTGGGCTCTCATCCTGTCCACTTGACTCATCATCCAAAGGGAAAGGCATACAATCTTCTTGAGAACTTTGGCTTGAAGGCCTCGTTGGACTGTTACTATTGATTGGAAAGCCATCTCCTCTTATGTTAGATGGTGTGTGGCTGTAAGTGCAATAGAGAATATTAAACACATCCTAAGATGATATAGGAGGAGCAAATGTAGTGCAGACAAAACAATACCTCAAGTTCCTCTCTAGAGCATGTTCAGAAAGGAATGGGTGGTGCACAAATTCTTCAACTGTAAGCCGCTCCACTGAACCAATTACACAGATTAGCACAGCATTGTTAATGTTAACCCATAACTGCGTAAGATAACAGCAATAGCATATCATGACATTTCAGTCTCTCTTAAAAATACAATATGAGTATGCCGCGGCTGTACATAATAAGCGTCTAACGCTAAGCTCAAATGCAATCCAAAAAATGAACCATCCACTTGCAATTCCTAAAAAACACTTTTGCAGGAAAAAACAAGGATCCCTTGATAAACTAACCCTAATGTTAAGGCGTATACTGATGAAATAGGTACAGATAGAATCATAGCAAGAAAAAAAGGACAACTGACAGTAAGCGCCATTAGAACTACTCTTTTTAATATAATTCATTTTAAAAGAAATATTGCTGTGTCAGAAAAGCAAGCAAATGTAATACGATGATACTTCTAAAACTTCCCCATTTTAAGTAATGACATAAGTAATAATGATGTGAAGCAAACTTCTTTGCACCAACAACGACAGTATCAAGTCTCTCCATGTAACTACAAGTCAGGGATTGGTACCTGAATTGAGCCGCAGCAACTTTCTGCACAAGTCAATGCAGCCATTGCTCAACTCGCAATCAGATGGGAATCGTATTTCACGTGACCTGAGTATATTTTTAAGAAGCTGTGGAGCAAATAACATTTTTTTCCCATTAGCACTTGTATTCAAATCTAGATCAGACGTACTGAAATTATCTGAAAAACAGGAGAGAACCTGGATCTGATTATCCCCATTAAAAGGTGGAATTCCAGTAACAAGTTGATATAGAATGACACCAACACTCCACAGATCTGCCTGTTCTGTCAGAAAATGACCATTAAACAATGCGTCAAGCACAGGTAATAATAGATGATAACCTCATATGAAACAGAAAAAAGCTCAGACCTTTGCATCATACTTCTGAGCTTGCATGACTTCTGGAGCCATGTATAGTGGTGAACCACAAAGTGTTTCGGCAAGGGCAAATGGTTGCAAGAACCTGCAAGGAAGGGGGAAAGCAAACTATCATATGGATGATATTATCAAACTGTTGAACGGCTCAACCAGTCATCCATCATTTAAAGCCAACTTGGTCCAACAAAAATCAAGCAATATGGATAGAAAGCCATGTGTATTATGTTGCTAACATGCCCAGTCAAAGCCAAAGATGATTGTGCAATCCTTATCTATCTACTGCTATCCACAGCACTTGCCTTGAACTATGTCTTGTACAGTTGTACTTGGTTTTCCCACATATTCTTTTTGTAAAGCAGACCTGAATGTTGCAAGCTAAGTCAAGATATTTTTTTATCAATTAATTAATAGGGTGTATCGGTATTATAAAAAAATAAGGTGTATTGGTGCACAGAGCTTTTCATGCAGATAAAATAATTTTGCAACATCATGAATGATGTTCTGATTTATAATTTTATACTTGCAGCAAAAGCAACAATCAAAGCTGAAATGTGAACCACTAAAAGTTATGTGTTATAATACATATTAGTAAGTGTATAAATAGGTTGTAGAAGTGTTTAGATTTGTTTACTTATTATGGTTCTATGTTGGAGGACTGCAGAAAAATCGCTACTTGGCAGTAGCCCTGAAAGATCCTAAAGGAGATATAGTGCTGAATCAATGTTTGGAGTATACAATCCAGATTGTACCATGATAATTCAGAAATGCTGTTAATGTCCTTTCAAAATGTCATATATGCCAGTTTCAAATGCTGCATGTGGCAGATGGTTATTTCAAATATCTTGCAGATTAATTGCAGATACACCCTTTTGAAATGTTGCAATAGCTTATTGCAGTGTTGTTAAGCGAATTTTTTCATGCCCTGGTGTAACTTCTACCACACTAAGATCAGAGGATATGCACTCATAGGGAATGGCTAACCCGATTGTTGACACTTTGCAGTCAAAGAAGAAGAACTGTACGCTCGTAGGGATGGTTTGAGTGGACATGAAATCCATTGGATTGGAACACCAACGCCTTATGATGATGGAGATATGACCTTGTTTTACTTGTGCAATATTGTCTCAATTGGCAATGGAAAGAGAGTGTCCTTTTGGAACTATCAAGGCTCAACGGAGAAGCACTAGGTCATATTGCACCAGCCCAATACAGCAACACGAAGAGGAAGAACAGCATAGTTGCGAATGCACTGCACGATAACAACAGGATTTGTGACCTCCGGAGAATCTAACTGCACATATGGTGGCTGAATTCGTGCCTCTTTGATATAAGGTCAACAAAATTCAGCTAAAAGCTAGCAGGAAGACACCATCAAATGGACCCTAACTGTGCACGGAGAATAAACGGCACAATATGCTTATCAGGCGTATTTTGAAGAATTACCTACAAAGGGATACTAAAAGCTATTCTGGAGAGCATGGGCACTGACAAAATGCAAGCAATTTGCATGATAACTTCTGCAATACCATGTTTGGACAGCACAACAGCAACAGCTTCATCATTGTCAGAACCAGTACTTTTGCCCCATGTGCTACCAAAATCTTGAGACCTCAGGGCATCCATCCTTGGAGTGCCCGGCTGTGAGAAACATCTGGGAGAATATCTCAGGATAGCAACACCTTTTTTAAGTACACCCCAATGCACAAACACTACAGATACAATAGACAATTGGTGGATGGAGCCGATTCGCTAACCGGCCAGTATAAAGAAGGGTGTGAAAACGCTGATCATCTTAGTATTGTGGGAATGGTGGAAGCAATGGAACCAAATAATTTTCCAAGGGGAGGAACTCACGGGACACAGGCTGCTCCTTCGCATGAAAGAAGCCATGTTATGAGGCAACGCAAGCGCAAAGGGTCTAATGAAGTTTAGATATGAGAGGAAGAATGCTTCCTAATTCCTTTGTTTCCAAGGTGACAATTGATCCTTCAGCCTATGCGTTCCTGCCTCCGGGCATGATTTTTATTTTTATTTTTTCTCTGTAAATTCCGGCACAACTGGTGTCTTGCTTTCCTAATCGTCCATTTTATTGGCTTAAAAGAGAACTAATCAGACCCAGAAACAATTTCAAATAAAAATAGAAAACAAACTGAGATCAGTTTGACTCCACTATGAAGAAAGGGGGATTGGAAAAGGTGGAAGGCCATTTGCATAATATGTCAGTAGTACTAACGGTATATCCATCGCATCCAGATCCATTATAAAGTCACAAAATCGAGCATATGTGCAACTCAGTTGTAAATAAACTCGAAAATTCAGGACATTTGCAAAAAAAAACTACTAACATTTCATCTAAAAGTGTGAAATAAATGGAATATGAATAACTCACTTTGCAAATCCAAAGTCGGCAATCTTCAACAGAGAATTTTCATTATTTTCAACAAGAAGAATGTTCTGTTTGCAAAACCACAAAATTCAGAGTCCAGTAAACATATCTACCATTCTTGAACTCTTAACCATGAAATATTCAGCAATTGAGGAACTGAAAACTAGAAATCAAGTAACAAACCTGAGGTTTTAGGTCTCGATGAACCACGTTATTGTCACGAAGCATTTGCAGACCAGATGCTGCAGAAAAAAAGGTTCTATGAAAAAGGCTTGAGAGAGGATGAGGGGAAGGGGGCTGATGAATAACTTGCCTAACTGACGGATGAAATGCTTTGCAACTGTTTCAGAAACTCTTTTATGCCGTTGAAGGTATGCATGTAAGTCACCACCTCGACAATACTCCAGTATGAGATATATCCTCCCATGATCCTAATCATACACAACAGTTATTTATGGTAATTACTAATTAGAAACTGACTGAACTTCTTTTATTTGCTGAATAACAAGCAGACAACAACATTAATAGCAGAGACAAATTTGAGCCTTGAGTTCAGGATTAAACTGGTATTTATCCACCCACAACATCAAGAACTCAAAGCATTACCACTGTTGTTGTCCAATGTTCCCTAAAATCCTAACTTCCAGAAAACATCAATCAACATAACAAGTTAACCAAGCTGAAGCTCATGTAGGATTTCACGAAATCATGCATCAAGACTGAACTTCCCGTTACCAACAAGGCAGCAACTGATGAGCAAACATCCAGTACTATCCTTTGCGAACTATTTCCATCCAAGAGGACATAGTTACTGTTCTGGAAAATATATAAAATACATCATAATAACAAATGGTGCCATTATTGTTTGTGTTGTGCAGTAAACAACGCAGATACTGACCTCTAAGAGAGGGAGGGGGGGACGCTACTGCCCTCAAATAAGAATATAAAAATATGAGCAGCACACCTACTAGAATGATGGAAGAGTTTTATCTGATCGCTATGCGAAAATGACGAGTCCATTGATGCATACCGTTTTTTTTTTACTGAATCGAGTTGTGTTCTGCAGTATAAGAATTCTATTCAGGTTAAGAATAAACAAATTTGAGGAATCCAGTAAGTTTGAATAATACTATTCTCCCTATCCGCTGCTCTTATAAGATTCCGACGTCTTTCGCAAGATTCTCCTTTGTGGGATGTGATATATCCGTTTATTTTGGCCACAAAAGCAATATTTAGTGTTGCATCGTAATATTTTCGATAGAGAAAACATGCTCTTTCGTTGTGTCCTTCAAATCATGTGGTTCGTTGGTGTAATACTGGCGGACTGCCTGGTGTGATACAGAAAGATTTATGTACGAATGTGTTTCGAAGTCTTTATAGGACCGCACACGATTAAGTCAAAAGCTCCACCAAAGAGAGAAGTGTTTTTCTTATTGATCTAGTAAAGTTAAGTGAAATCACTTACGTTAAAATTTGCTAGTACTTTCTTCCGTTCTGAACTATAGATTGTTTAATATTTTTATAATATATCTAGATATGTATTACGTGGATCCATATAAAATTTAAAACGGGGAAATAAAATCTTGCCGCGTGCGTGATAATGGTCGACAGGATGATATCACGATGTGTCGATCGTCCAATGGGGTCAAGTACATATGGATCCATATAAACTTTAAGCTGAAGTGAAGGAACACGACGCCTGTTAGGCCAGTTATCGCTCGCTGTTGAACGCCATCTCATATTCACATACTCATATGCCACGCGCTCATAAGAAAAATGGTAAGTTCTTTTTTTTTAGAACATGCGGTAGCACATTTTTTTCATTAAGAAATAAAAATGGTAAGTTTTTCATCAAGTGGCACATATTTCTAAGTGAGGCAAGAGCAGTGCACATATTGGCCGCGAAAACAACTCTCCCACAATGTTGACGCATGTGCCAATCTCGGGAAATAACAGGATGCCAACAAATGACACGGATTGCATTTCACCTGCTTTAGATTTACAATGGTAAGATATGCATTACAGATTTACAGGAACTCCAGAACGCCTCTGATTTGCCAAGAAAAATTGAATACCGCCACACCAGAAAAACGCAATAAGAACCTGCCTGATCAAACTGAGATTCTTTCCGAGTGACAGATTTTTGTGTTGCTTAGGTACTGAGTCACCAACTGGACTGGTTAGTTGTGATTCAATAGTCCATGAAAACAGCATGGCAAGAGAAGATAATGTTATCCCTGCAAATTCCACCCAAGTTCCTTGCATTGCTGTTCATCCGGCTGAAGGGTATTTGGTATTGCACCAAACACACATCGGGCAGTTTCAATCCCAGAGATCGTGTTATGGAAAAATGCTGATGCCTCTTCTATGTTCTTCTGCAGTTCCTCTGGGGAGATGCGCATGAAAGGCTGTGAAGAGGGTGCTTGTTGCCCAACAGACATGGTTGGTGCAATATCAGCAACCCTAACAAATCTTTCTGTCGCTGCCTCCCAGGAAAGTTCATGCCTCAGTTCATCTGATAGTGGGATTGGCTCTTGTCCCAATGCTTTCATTGTTAGCCTGACAAACTCTTTCTCAGTATTATACATGTGACAATTAGGAAACCTTTTGAAAAACTCATTTGAAGGATGATTTGCACAGATGACAATCTTCCCCATCGCCAAAGCTTCTGCAGTTGTTGTGCATACTACATCTGTTGTGCTTGGGTTTATGAAAACCTTGTAGCTGATGCAAACAACAGGCAGTACAATTCAGTTAGGTCAAGAATAAAAACTGATGGCATAAATAATTTAACATAAATTTTACCTCAACATAAAACCATATAGCAGCCACTAAGGAGGTGCAAGAAAAAGATATTTCTTATCTATTAAAATATTAAATACTCACTCATGAAATATTGAATCTCCATGGTCGCGGCCTGGATAGACTCTGATATCTAAGCTCAGACGCTCAGCTGACGCTTTTACTTCATCAGAATCTTCCCCACTACCATACAACTCCATTTTAAGGCCAGACAATTCCATTTGGTGCTTATCAAGCAGATGAAGAAGCTCTGTGTAACCTTTACTCCATACCATCTTTCCGATATAATATGCTCCCTTGAAGAATGCCTGCTCTCTTAGGCATAGCTGCTGATGTTTCGATTTGCCAATTTCAATAAATTTGGGGTTAACTCCATGGACATTACAAATCACAGACCTAGGAACGTCCTGTGTTGCTGCAGACAATCTTATAACCTCCATAGGGAGGGTTATAAGAAGAAAGAGTCAGAAAAAGTGCAGATAACAAAGCAAAAAAATGTTTTATATAACTTGGAGCCCATGATTATATAAAAATCTGAATGGATATCGAACCAACATACAGATATGGATTGATTACTGTTCTGGAAAATATATAAAAATGGTGCCATTATTGTTTGTGTTGTGCAGTAAACAAGGCAGATACTGACCTCTAAGAGAGGGAGGGGGGCTACTGCCTCAAATAAGAATATAAAAATATGAGCAGCACACCTACTAGAATGATGGAAGAGTTTTATCTGATCGCTATGCGAAAATGACGAGTCCATTGATGCATACCGTTTTTTTTTTACTGAATCGAGTTGTGTTCTGCAGTATAAGAATTCTATTCAGGTTAAGAATAAACAAATTTGAGGAATCCAGTAAGTTTGAATAATA
Organism: Echinochloa crus-galli; assembly: GCA_900205405.1. Lineage (NCBI taxonomy): Eukaryota > Viridiplantae > Streptophyta > Magnoliopsida > Poales > Poaceae > Echinochloa > Echinochloa crus-galli. The sequence continues at coordinate 182,101 of OAMR01000252.1, read as the reverse complement.
CTATTCAGGTTTAGAATATGCTGCCTCTGATCATGAAGAGTACAAAGTGGAACAAGAAGCGGTAGGTTATATATAGAGTGAATTTCACTGTAGGTCCATGAACTTTTCTCGAGATCTCATCTAGGTCCGCAAACTAAAAAAACGGGTCATCTAGGTCCGTAAACTTATTCCGAGATCTCATCTAGGCCCGCAAACTAAATAAACGGTCATCTAGGTCTATGAACTTTTAAAAGTGGTCATCTAGTTCCATGAATTTTTAAAAAGCGGTCGTCAAGGTCAGGAAAACTAGTCATCTAGTCCCATGAATTTTTAAAGAGCGGTCATCAAGGTCAGGCTCGTCGTCACCGCCTTGGACCTAGACGACAGCTCTTTAAAAGTTTATGGACCTAAATGATCACTTATTTAGTTTACGGACCTAGATGAGACATCAGAAAAGTTAATGGACCTAGATGATCGTTTTTTTAGTTTGCGGACCTAGATGAGATCTTGGAACCTGCAGTGAAATTCACTCTTATATATATATAGACTCTAAAGTGTGATTGTTTAAGATTAGTGCTATGTTTGTCTTTCGCAAGAAGTTATCAGCTTGCCTTAGGTAATCGATTATACTTAGCCCATCGTGTACCATATTATAGAGCAACTGACTCCATATACTCCTGGCATGCCATCTACACATTACATTTATAGTGGCTATCCGGTGTTCTCTTTACATCAGCTCGATCTTGACATATTTCGTGGCGAGTTGCAAAACAACAGCAGACAGCCCCAGAAGTCAAACTTCAGTTGCCAACTGATCATAGTTTCTCCCTTTCAATCTCAAGAGTGCTGCAGAAGCTCACGTTTAAGGAAGGTGTTAAGGGTATAGGTGTGTCAATATAGGATTACTGCACCATGAAATGTTGCCTTTGGGTTAGAATTGTGGATTCACTATACATTTTACCATTGGGCTACATTAGACAACATCAATAATTGATGTTAACAAAATCAGCTTGATGTTAATCGCTGCAGAAGAGCCTGAAAAAGAAAAGAAGCAACATGACAGAAAATTAAAGTACTAACCTTGTGGCAATAGATGTCCGTAACCCAAGAATTGATGTGTTTTAGGATAAATGCACTGATATATCCATTTTTCTCTCTTTTCACATATTCCAAATAGTTCGTATGAACAACACCTATGACTTTTCGGAACTTGGTTTTCCACCTCCGTCCATGATGGTACCATGTAAGGTGTTCTGGCTCTTCTAGCACTGCAATATCTGCTTTGTCATCAGATATGGTCTGACTGATGTCCCCAACAGGTAGAATGCTCCTTTTCTCAGTTGAAAACTACATAAGGACATCACAAGTTAGTTTATCATACATTCATACTATCTCAAGATAAGGAACATTAACTGCACAGCTCAACATAAACAACTCTTACATTAGTGATTTTAGTTCCCTCCTCTCTTCATATGAACAAGTCAGTGCCCTAATTGGCTAATTCAAAGGGGTAAAGATACGTTTTGCGCCTTTCAATAATTCTCGTATTATACTGTGCCCCATTACCACAAGTTTTCTAGCCATTCAAGTATTTAATGTACATGATGAATAAGCTATTCAGAAACAAACTACCTCATAGTTTCATATATGCACTTCACTGGGACTGAGCACAATGTTTCTTTCATTTTCTGTGTTAGAAAGGAGGTAAGCTGAATCTCCAAAAAATAAAAGAAAGGAATAAAAAATCAGGGAGTTCTTGGTTTGCAGCAAGCAGTAAACCATTCTTACAATTAACACATCCATACAGACACAACTTCACATATTAACATGAGAATTCAAACTGTATCTTCAAGATTTGTTCAACTTTTACCTTCCCGGGATAGAACTTTATGTAGAACCTTGGTAACACCCCGATCCGCTCCTCAAGCCACCGCCGCACATAGGCTTCCTGCTCCGCCGGCGAACTGAACTTCATCTTGTTAGGATAAACAAGAATCTGATCCCTCTTAGACAGCCATGGCACGGCCAGTGTGACCTCCCAGTCTCCGGCCTTGGCGAGGTATGCAGCCCGAAACAGGGGGTTGACGGCAGTACCAGTCATCCATGGCAGGCTCGCCGTGGTGAATATCGCAACATGCTGCTGCTTCCCCGCCATGGACACCAGAACCACCCAGCACCTAGCTGCTGCTGGAATGCCCAAGAAACACCGGTACTAGTACGATTATATCACATAAGAATAGCATAATAACTGCTGATAACTAATAAGGATAAAACAATGCCGGCATCTTGCCAAGCATCTTTGCCCGGACACTCCCCCCACCCGAAGGCCAATCCCTTTCAGCATTCATGGAATCGGTTCACTAGCTGTGGATCAAAAGTGAAGAGGCCCAAGAGCATCTAATTCGACACTCCGGAAATGCAAGCGTGACTCGCGCGCGAGGGGACCACGAGAGATCTGTTAAGGAACAGCCTGAGCGGTACATCGATCTAAGCTCTCGGTCCCTAATCGTGCGCTTGGCTGCCCTAATTGGCTCTTGAACGAAACCACTTAGGGCCATCCCAGACAAACTAATCAACCAAAAATCCCAAACCATCCCATTCCCCAACCCAAGCACCGTACTCGAACCAATCCATTCCGTACCGGATTGCCCTATGCCGTTCCAACTTCATAGCCCCCAACGAAACACTCCCACAATTCGAGACGGGGCGGGGCGAACGGAGACGGATCAAGAGCGAAGAAGAGGAATTCACCTGTGTGGCTGGCGCCTTGGCGGGGCAAAAGGTTGAGGAAACAGTTGGGAGGGGAAGGGAAGAGGGAGGACGACAGGGCAGCAAGGTGCGGACGGCGTTGGGAAGCAAGCAGGTGCCGACACCGTTGGCTGTCTCCGTCTCCCAGCCCCCGAACGCACACGGGCCCCGCGGGAATCTCCGACGACACAGCGAATCCACCCACACACTGGGAAATTTGGGCCGAGAGGAAGTCGGTTCGTCCGCCAAGTGGGTCGGCCGGCCCTTAATCATCTAGTGGGCTTTTCCGTGAACATGTGAGGGCCGGGATGAAAGGGCGACGAGAGACGATCCGGTGTTTGAGATTGGTGCGGTCACTGTTGGCCACACGATCTCCTTCTTCCACCTCCGACCGGCGGCGCGCGCCAGCGAGAAAGTGACGGCAGAGGGGCGCCGGAGGGCGGGGGTGGAGGACCACTGGGTTAGGGAGGGCGGGTCGGCGCACGGCGGGCGGAAGGCGCGGCAGAGGCGGGGGCGGGGGCGGAGATCGGCCGGGGAAGAAGATGAGTTCGGGTTTCGTGGGCTGTGATGGGCTCCAAAGCCACCTTCCTTATCCAGTGCACGGAAGAGCCCCCGACAGAAGGTGCCGCCTTTTTTTACGAGAATGAGAAATGGACACCGCACCCTTTTCTTCTCCTGATCTTGCTTCCCAAGCACGGATGGCTGTGTTTAGTTCCACCAAAGATCAAACAATTTCTCTCTCTAAACTTCACTATCCATCTATCACCTCAAATCACATCAAATCTCTCTCTTTATGCAAGGAACACTAAACGTGGGTAAATAAAAAAGCTAAGTACATAGTTTTGATGTACACGACGAGACGAATCTTTTGAACCTAGTTAGGTCATGATAGGACAATGTTTACCACAAACAAACGAAAAGTGTTACAGTGCGCTACAGTGTCCGAGATATTTTTACCAAATTTTATCTTCCAGTTTTTGGAACTAAACACACCCAATGTTTTGTCGCAAAAGAAAAAGAGCACAGATTAATGTTCCTCGTAGTTGTGGAATCTAGCAGTCTCTTTTTTTTTTGAAAATTAGGAATCTAGCAGTCTCACAACCTGATTTCTGAATCAGATCAGGGGATGAGATGCTTCCTCAGTTCCTCGCTTGACCAGGGATCAAAAGCACCTGCAGTTTCAGACATTTTATCAGGCGGAGCTCACTTGCTTAGTACGCAAGTGGAGGTTATTGTACGCAGTTCTTGCTTGTTAGGCAGAACCACTGGCCGAGGAAGTCTTGTCCACATCTGCTAAACAGAAGGTTACTAGTCTAGAGAGATCCAGAAGTCCTTGAAGAAACAAAAAGTACATACGAATGAGGCGACCCTAACCATTGTCAAGTTGAAATTTTCTAGGTTAAGGTTTGTGCTTGAAGGAAGAGTCTCCTCCCACTTGTAGTTCTGGTAGAAACAATTGATGTTTAGTTTGAAGATTGGTCGCTGGCATACATGTACAGCTTGCAACCAGCATGGGCCTTGTTTAGATGTTGAAATTGGTATGGTGAATTTGGAAGTATGATGTCACTTCGTAATCATTGCGCCACTGTAGCATTTCGTTTGTATGTGCGAAAAATTGTCCAAAAATTGATTAATTAGGCTTAAAATGTTCGTCTCGCAGAGTGCAATAAAACTGTGTAATTAGTTTTTAATTTCATTTATATTTAGTACTCCATGCATGTTATAACATTTTGATGTGACGGGAAATCTTCTTTTTACATAATGAATTTGGGAGTTCCTTTTTGAACTAAACAAGGCCATGGTCTATCTGCAGGCTGCAGCATCGCCAGTCCAGGATTAGAAGCTGCGCCATCAGTGTCACCAAAATGATACTGCAAAAACGTGGCAGGTGCACGGACTGCATGACAGGACTGCTTAACCACCTAGACAGGCCTAATCACATTGAAATAACCAGAAGAACTAGAGATACTGACAAAGACTAGCAGTTTGCATTAGCAACTCCATAGAGAAAGTTGAAGAGGGCGAGCAATCACCGGATGCAGTTCCCAAATTTACACCCTCAAATTCACTACGTAAAAAAAATGATTTCCATCACATTAAAATATCATAACATGCATGGAGTACTAAATGTACATGAAATCAAAAACTAAGTGCACAGTTTTGTTGTACTATACGAGACGAATATTTTGAGCCTAATTAATCAGTTTTTGTATAATTTTTCACACATACAAACGAAATGCTACAGTGGCGCAATGATTACGACGTGACCCCATACTCCCAAATTTGCATCTAAACAAGGGGGTGTTTAGTTCCTGGAAAAAGGTAAAACGTGAAGTGAAAAAGTAACATCGGACACTGTAGCATTTTTTGTTTGTTTGTGGTAAACATTGTCCTACCATGACCTAACTAGGCTTAAAAGATTCGTCTCGTTGTGTACATCAAAACCATGTAACTAGTTTTTTATTTACCCACATTTAGTACTCCATGCATGAGGAGAGAGATTTGATGTGATAGGTGAATAGTGAAGTTTAGAGAGAGAATTTTTAGAAGTTTGATGATCTGACCGGGAACAAAACAGGGCCCGGCCATAGTCCTTTCTGACGAATTCGACTGATTCAGTGACTCTGAGGCACTTTTCATGCGATGTGATAGATGTCTAGCATTGCTGCAGAAATTGTCCCCATGGAGGAAATATTTATAAACAGCTAGAAAGTTTGTGAATAAAATTGAAACAGAGTGATGTCCGCAAGAGGGAAGTAGAGCATGGGCGATGCGGATGTTCAACTTATGACACGAAGAAAAACTTTTGTTCTTTCCATAATTCCATTCATCATATCTGATACCTGTATCTACAAGCGCGGAGAGAAATTTAGACTCAGCTAACCATGTAGTAATTCTGTAATTGGGAGTCCGAACAACTGATTACACTTGCAGACAACCGAGCAACAAATCAAACAAAAAACATACGAAGCACACGGGACGCACGGAACAATCCTGGCGCACTTTCGCACCGCCGTACACGGGTCTGCAATACTGCACCTGCATGGCTGCGTGCTAGATGGATGTAATTGGGACTCACATTTTTGCTCGGTAAGTGTGAGGAGTTGTTCTGTAGTTTTGGTCTGAGATTTCAGACTTTTGAACTGCAATACTGCACCTGCATGCTAGATAAATGTGACTTGAGACTTGCAACATTTTTGCTTGCTAAGTGTGAGGAGTTTCTCTGTAGTTTTGTTCTGAGACTTGAGGCTCTTGCAAATGTGTTAAGTGGTTGATGTTTCAGATCTTCGATGGACGTGGGCTTCAGCTCGATGCGGTCGAGGACCGACGGGTTGAGCAGGTAGATGCCGGCGTTGATCTTGTTGCCCACGAACACCTTGGGCTTCTCCACGAAGCGCTCCACCTTGCCGGTGGACTCCTCCATGACCACCACGCCGTACTTGGACGGCTCGTCGACCTTGGTGACCATGATCGTGGCCTCGCCGCCGTGGGCCTTGTGGAACTGGATGAGCTCCGCGAACGGGTACTCGCTGATCACGTCGCTGTTGAGCACGAAGAAAGGGTCGCCGGAGCCGTCGACGAGCTTGTCGCGGGCAAGGGCCAGAGGGCCAGCAGTCCCCAGGGGCTCCGTCTCCTGGGAGCAGGTGATCTTGATGCCAAGCTTGCTCTCGAAGTCCTTGAGAAAGTTGAGCATCACCTGCGATTTTGCCAAAAGCAACGCCATTGAGATCCGGGCGTCCGGTCTGACAAATGCACGAAAGGCTCATGGGCGCGACACCCCAGACAGGATTGTTACCTCAGGCTGGTAATTGATGGCCAGCACGACCTCCGTAACTCCAACTTCCTTCAGAGCCTCGATCTGGGTATCAAAGCATCCAGTAAGTTCAGTTCAAGAGTTGCAAGAAGAACCAGATACTGTATCAATTCAACATCAGCAGGAGGCCTGAAAGTGATTTGCTTGTTCCTTTTGGTTACAGTACTTCATTCAAAGGTTCTAATCATATCAAAGCCATCCTTGTTTTCTTCTGCAATTATCTGTGACTAAGAACAGTAGTGCAGGTGGACGACTCTTTCCGCGAGGAATTTCCTCACATGGATCCACCTAATCAAAGCACGATACGGAGGCAATAATAAACTATATCTACAGCTTGATTGTAACAACTCAGACCGGTCAATCACATAGCCATTTGCTACAAACGACTTCTCTTGGCACCATTTTCCTGATTAATGACTTAAAGAACTGAAATTAATCTCAGAGACGGCGCATTGGTGCTGACCTGGTGCAGGATCATGGGCTTGTTGCCGAAATCGACGAGCGGCTTGGGCACGCTGAGCGTGAGCGGGCGCAGGCGGGTGCCGAAGCCTCCGACGAGAATGAGCGCCTTCATGGCTGCGGCGGCAGTCCTCCCAACTCCTCAGCTCCCCACCCTGCGAAAAATGCGGCAAAGAAGCAGGAAACACAGTGAGATGAGATCCTCCGACCCCGATCCGATCCAGACGCTGCGGTCACGGAGCGTACAGTTCGCGGATAGCCACTGATGAGCTCCGAGACAACCCTGTCCCCCTCCCCTTCCCCTGATCCCCTCTGCTCTGCCTACGCGGACGCCATGTGTGATTTGCCCCAACACAGAGCCCACCCGTGGCAGTGGCATGGAATGGAACCCGCGGAAGCTGCAGGCGGTGGTTTGTGAATATATAGCCAACGCGGCAGCCCCTGATTCGAAGGCACGCGGATAAGGACGGCCTGACCTGACGTTTTGGCCACCTGGCTCCGGCCCCCGGGTAGGTGACGAGGAAGGCTGACTGATCGGAGGTGTCAGCAGAAGTGGAAGGAAATGGGGTGGTGGGGCGCCTCGCACCAAAAGCCTAATTCCAAAGCCTAAATGCGTGATCCATCTAGCTCTATCCGTGGGCGAGAGTATATGCCGCTCGAAAGAAAGGCATTTGTCCCTCTGCTCGTAATGTTAGCGGCTGCCTCCCACCGAAAAACCAACCAAACGACAATTATAGATCTCCAGCCAGCACCGCAGATGATCCTTTTTTAATTATTTTTTTCTCTCTACATCTAGCATCATCTGGCAATATCTTTTCTGGGACGAAATGGGTACAGGCTGGATCCATGATGAGGAGAGATGAGATGATGACATGATCTCCAGTGGTAGGAAAGAGAAGGGAACAGAGCAAAAGAGGCAATTTGGGGAGGAAACGGAAGGAATCAACAGTGTGGCGATTGCTCATTGCAGATCTGTCCTGGCCTGGCCTGGCCTGGTTTGGATGATCCTGTCTGCGGGCTGCCTGTCCGCAGCGTCAGGAAATCTCTAGGCGACTCTCCCTACCGACACAATGACCAACCGACTACCACTAACCCTCACCGGCAAAGTAAAGCCACGACAAGACATGGTGATCTCTGATCTGATCTATCTCCAAACCGGCGAATAGAAGCACTGAATGATGCGGACGAGCGAGAGAAACAGAGAATTAGCACACCAGTGCAACTCTGCAAAGCATGGGGTACGCACCTTGAATCCTTGACGCGACGGTGGCCTTCCGAGACGAGGAGTTTGTGGACGGCGGCGAGGACGGCTCGGCTGGAGCTGCAACGAGGAAGAACGAAGCAGCAGGGAGGGAGAGGAGAAAAGGCGTCGGCTGCGACTCAAGACGCGGCTGCCAACAACGCCGCGTCTTTATACCGGTTCTCCTCCCTCTCCCTTCAAGCCGTCTAGCGGCAGGTTCATGCTGTTGACGTAGTTTGGTACTGGCTTCCGCGCCAATTAATCATCGAACTTTCGTCTCCTCTCTCTTTTTGTATTTTTTCAGCAAACGATTTGCTGTCCCGAGCTCGCCCCACGCCACCTACCCGAAGATTAAACAACGGGCGCCCAACTGCTTATGCACAAGCGTCAGGCGGGAGGATGACGTGCGGGCCACATGCTGTTACCTCCGGCGGCTCTGTGCTGGAGTTGGGAGTTTTTTTTGTTACCAACGGCGGCGATCGCATTTCTGGCAGATGGCTGCCTGGCTGGGGCATTTTTGGAGGAAAACCTCCGAGGATGGGACGACGGCGACCTGGTCTGGCTTTACCGCTTCTTTCCTGGCGCGTGGTTCGGCCCGTGTTTTAGGTGGGCGCGGACACGATGACCAGTGGGCCCGCCCAGGCCGTGCTTCGCCGCCGTATTTCTCGGCGGCACGCCACGCCACCTCGTCAAGGCCACGAAGCCTACCTGGTACATGCGCGCTCGCGTTCGCGACTTCGAGCGCTGACTTGCGTTGCCCCTTTTTTTTGTCTTTTTTCTTCGATGTGCTTCGACGAGCCTTGAAACTGTGCTCGTACAGTAGAAGCACGGCAAAGGTACGAATTGATCGTTGATACCCAACAGCCGGACCAAATGGCAGATACTAACACGATTTCATGAACAACGGATTCCGTCCGGTTGTAGAAACCCTGATCTCTTTTACTACCCTCCCCACGTTTGACTCGGCGAGGGCCAGGGGTTGATGCCTTCTTCAGTTCGTCTTTCACCGCATTGGAAGCATTCTCGCACGTGAGCCAGATAACCGAGGCGATTTGTTAAACGCATGGCTTCTAGTTGTAGTGCTGTGCTGGAATCTGAAGCTTTGAGTGCGCAAACAGAAAGATTGGCCACATAATTAATCAATAATCTTTAATAATTTTTAGCTCAGGGAAGTTATATTAAAAACAAAGTTCCAATATCTAGTCAACAAAATATAGTCATTACAAAATAGAAAAAATAGTGTTCACAAAGCGACATCAAGTCTTAAACCATTGATCAACCAAGTGGCACTTATATTACGACTCAAAAACCCTTTTTCCATGTACCATGTTATAGCTAATAAATAAGTCCTCTTTTTTCTCAAAAAATAAGGATGAACTAAAATATTCTTCATACCGAGAACTTAACTGATCCATTCATTCTGTAATACAAGATATCCCAAAGGTCGTAGGACATACTCACTCTATCAAAAAATATAGATCATTTTTTCTTTTTATTTATAGATAAGTACTCCCTCCGTTCTAAATTATAGTTCGTTTGGCTTTTTTTACCACAAGTTTGGCGGCTCGTGTTATTCAAAAAATGTGTAAATATAGTCAAATCTAAGGCATTTTTAAAGATTTTTTATTAATTAAAGCAAGCCACCGTAAAAAATATGATAATTTATATAAAATTTTGAATAAGATGAGCAGTCAAATATAGAGTAAAAAAAGTCAAACGGATTATAATTTAAAACGGAGTGGGTACTTTTAGCTTTTGCTATGAATCTAGACATAGCAATATTTCAGGATGAAGAATTGGAGAGAGTATTTGAAGCTAGATACCAGCAACATGGCTCATAATATGGGTAACATGGACTTCATTTCATTTTGGGCATCCTAGCTGCATCATCTACGCGCTGTACCAAAACAGGTACAGCATAGAGAAAACAAAGATTTTTCATCCATTTGTGGCAATTCTACGCAGTCGTATCGTATATCATATATAAGGTTCAAAAACTGAGCACCAGTACACCGCCCTTCATTTTAACTGTCCTCCCTAGATCTAACCTGATCTGGACAATAAAATGGCAAGACTGAAACGCTGATTTAGACTCAGATCTTGATTTGTTTGTCCTGCATATCTTTTGACTTCCATGCGGCTTCTAATTCCAACTAGTAGAGCACACTGTTAACCAACGACTTCTGAACCGCAAATCCATATGCAATCGCCAAGTCAGATTCTCTTGATCTTGATCGGACGGTACGGACTTGATGTCAAGCCATCGATGCAGTCGCAGGAATACTACTACTGATTGACAATAATCAATAGCTTCGCCGATAGATCCGATACTTGCTTCCTCTTAACCCTGCAGCATTTAGTGGATCACATGGCTAAGCAGGCCCTATTGCACCGCGAATCCGATGTATGCAAACGGGATTGGAATCTGGTTTTTCTGGTTTGACAGAATGTTACTACGGTGTCCCTCTATTAAGGTATTGTGACTTTGGGGGAGTATTTTACTTGGGGTCCATTTAGTGATTAAAGGGAAAGTGATCATGATACTTGCGTCACTCGTTAACGGTAAATCATCTTTTTTTAAACTCATCCGCCGAAAAGGGAAGGGAGTTCCTTCTATTTTCATCAGAAGAACCGTAGGTCATTTTACTCCCGGCGATTTGTCGGCAGTTGAAGCTGCTTCAATTGTCGGTGGGAGCTGTCGGCTGATGCTTGATGGTGGCAATGTGTCTGTGCAATGCATCTGTCAACTGTACACTCCTGTTTAAGCAGTTGACAACTTGGCATATAATGACCACCTCTACAGTACTCATGTTTACACGATATTCTTTTTCTTGCAAAGGAAGTAGGCTGTAGAAAGTCTCTAGTTCTCTGGTTCTTTACTGACTGTTTGCACAGCACGCCAAAAATTACTAGACCGTGCAAGAAAAATAAATCACAAGCCGTCCCATGTCCTGCTTCCTTTGACAAACTTATCAGTTTCACGTTCAATAATAGTCCGCCATCGTCTTGTTAACAACTGACAAGTGACAAGCAATACAACTGCCAATTGCATTCGTCCTCTCATCCAGCATCTTAATCGATACAAATGCTTTCCAAGTGAGCATCCGCTCTTTGAAAAAGCTGCATTGCTCTAAATAAAAGTAGAGTTTAGGCTTTCCAAAGGCCAGGACAGTGATAAGTCGTAATAACATATTTTTTGCGAAAGTAACAACATATATTTCTAAGGACAGCGGTTTTGTTTGCTAGTGTTTAGGCTGAATCAATCCGGATGTTGCAATCTTGAAGGACAGTGAAGAAGGAAGCGAAGAGTCTTCTGGGTTCATACGCTAACTACGAACGTGATCTGTCATCTGCCGTGCATCCGCGACCTCAGACTCTCAGAGGCCCCGGCGGCGATAGAGATGGGACAGCGCGCAGTTTCAGACTGCAAACTGTGGCGGAGGCACGGGCAGTTTCAGGCATTGGCCTTGTTTAGTTCCAAAATTCCACTTCTAGAAAGAAGATTCTCCGTCACATCAAAATGTCATAACTTGCGAGTACTAAATATAGATAAAATTAAAAACTAATTGCACCGTTTTGTTGTACTCTGCGAGACGAATATTTTGAGCTTAATTAATTAATTTTTGGATAATTTTTTGCACATACAAACGAAATGCTACAGTAGCGCAATGATTACGAAGAGACCTTCAACTCCCAAATTTGGGAACTAAACAAGGCCCTTGTTTAGATGTTAGAATTGAGAAGGTGAATTTGGGAGTATGATGTCACTTCGTAATCATTGCGCCACTGTAGCATTTCGTTTGTATTTGTAAAAAATTATTCAAAAATTGATTAATTAGGCTCAAAATGTTCGTCTCGTAGAGCACAACAAAACTGTGTAATTAGTTTTTGATTTCATCTATATTTAGTACTTCATACATGTTATGACATTTTGATGTGATGGGGAATCTTCTTTTTGCATAGTAAATTTAGGAGTGAAATTTTGAATCTAAACAAGGCCTCAGATGTGACACACACGAATTCAGAAGCTTCCGTTGGAAGACTATGGCCGCTCCTTCCGTCCGGTCTCGTGTCGCGTGGAAGTTGCCACGGAGTCCATGCTGCATGTTTGCATCTGGCAACACTGCCCAAATGTTGGCATTACAGTTCATGTTATCCGCTGGAAGAGTTTGATGCTTGAATGGTCAGGTCAAACAAATTTCAGCCGTTCGAAGGCACTCTGGCTGCTCTTTCCCGGACAAAAAGAAAAAGGAAAGGAGGACCTCATCATTCGACAGTTGGTATTAGCCATGTCTGTGTCATTGTGTCGCAAAAGTGGTTAAGCATAGTCAGTGCAAATACTACAACCAAATATGCTGATTTTTGCTACTTGGCCCAGTTCATCCCAGTACGGCCCAATAACTTCCGAAAGTCGTCGCGAGGCTAGACCCAACCTAGAGGCCGGCGCCCCCACACGAGCCCCACCTTATTGGGCCTTAAATCGTCACCTCCAGCCCAATATAACAGCAGCGAAGCCACCAGACAGTTGTATGTACCCCGAAAACACCCAAGGAGACTGACTACTCCAAGACCACGAGCGTTGTTGATTCTTGGTTCCCTTCAGCCGGCCGGTCGCCATTTTCCGTCAGGAGGTTCTCCCATTCCCGGTCGAGAAGAAGGCATACACCTTCGCTTGTCCGTCCAAAGCCTTCGATGCCTTTCCAAAAGCTGGGCAGCTTTTGGATTGTTCCGATCCTCTTGCCGCGCAACGGACAGCCACATTCGTGGCCGCTCCGGCGACATGCGCCAGCCACGATGTCAACCAAGCGTTCCGCCACGATACCGGCACGGCATCACATCTTCATCCGCAGTGACGCGTCGCAGTCGAACAGGCAGCTCGGACGATGAGTAAGCAGGAAGCGCGCACCTGAGCTGGGGTGCGACGGCACGAAAGCTCCCCGTTCGGCATCTGCGTCAGTGCGTGCGTTGGGTGGGCAAGGCTAAATGCAGCGTCAAGCAGCTTGGGGTTCATTACTTCATTCCAAGCTTGCATAGCGAGGTGGCCTTGTTCCCCGAGGGCGGCAAGCAACAGCTCGTGTTTCACGGGAAGGCTCCAATCGCGAAGCAAAGTGGCGTAAAAAAAACAGTACGTAAACTATTCTGCCGAACTCGTCCTTGACTCCAGCGCGCTATTTCTAAAGCCGAACTCGTAAGTTCCAGTGCGTCTTCAGTGACGTGTGAAGCTTCTTCCTATCCACCGCCGCGTTGTAAAGCAGCGGCAGTTCGAAATTTTTAATTTTAACGCTAAAAGCTTCCACGACTCATTAGGGAGGAAAATGCGTCAACTAAGACTAGGGGCCTAGGCCTAGGGCCGTTTTTCCATTAACAGCCCTAATCCGATGAACCTCCGGCGAGCCAGGTGTTGGAGCGTGACGGCTACCTCTACCTTCCACCGGCGCTCTCCCCCCACGGACGGAAAGCATCAGCGTCTCCGAAAAGCAGGGGGCCGAACCGAAAAGTCCTCGACCCGGAGCCCCTGACGTGGCCCGAGGCGATTATTGCCGTCCCGATCAAACCAAGCAGGCAGAATCTCCGACGCGATCGCAAAGGCACAGATGCAGCGACCGAACCTAGCGCCACCGCAACAGGTGTCACCGCCACAAAAACCTCCCGAGAAAAAAAGAAACGTGATCCCCGGCCTTTCGTTAATTTTCTTCCACGGTCTCGTCCCGTCGTGATCGAGCCGTAGCATGGATGGATGCGTGCCTCGTGTCCGCCATGATTAGGCAGCAGCAGGGTTTGTTGGTTGACTTGTAGTCGCAGCGGCTGCGGCACGGCTCACCCACCAGCACAGGGAAAGCCCGGGACTTTTCAGCGACCCACCAGGGGCCACAGGGCGGCAGGAGGAGACGCCAAGAACACTATGATAACAACGCGCGGATTAGAATTAGAGTTCAAGCGTGCGAATGCTGAGTGTTTGTTCTGGGTGTTCAACTAGAAGCTGGATATTAAAAAACTTTAGCTTTTTTGGAACAAAACATTCGTCTCCGGGGTATTTTTATATTCAAGCTAGGTTGCACAGCTGACGCAGCGTCGCCGAACGCGTCAAATCGTTTTGGACAATCACGGCGGGTCAAATTAAAACATGTAACACGTAACCGGAGGAGCACAAGGCGATCTAGTCAGAGAAGGTTGGAAGGATTCGGTTTAGTGAAAGGAGCACTGGATTATATTACAATTGATTTCTCAGACGCTTAATAAAGTTTCTTCAAACATCGGAAAAAAAGGCTTGAGCTTCTCTTTTCTTTTCTTGGCAAAGGAAAGGCGGGCTGATCACGAACGTCTCAAAAAAAATCTAAAGAAATACTAATCCTACCGTAATATGCAATTCTGCTAAGGATCTCAGTCTCTGTTCGATCTCTGCTTTGACATGCGGCATGAATTTGAACTGAGGGCCGGCCGGCCGAGGAATTCGGCAAGAACGGCTAGTACGGTCATGATCTGGGGCGCCGCCTGAGGTTGACGACGACGACGCTAACGTTGTCCGTGCTCTGCCGCGCCAGCGCCAGCTTGGTCAGCAGGATGGCAGCCTCGGCGCACGCCTGGTCCTCGCCGCCCTCGCCGTCGCTGTCGGACCCCGCGCCGTCGCTGGGAGCGGCGGCCTCGTCGTCGCCGCTGCTGCTGCCGCTGCCGCTGCTCTGCCTGGGGCTCAGGTTGGAGGTCGGGCTCGACCGCTCCCCGCCGCGCGGCGCCCTGCCCCGGAGGCAGGCGCGCACGACCTTGCACGCCACCTCGTTGCTCACCACGTCCCACAGGCCGTCGCTGGCCAGGATCAGGAACTCGTCCTCGCCGTCCTTCCTCTCCACCACCCTCACCTCCGGGTCGGATATCACGAACGGCTTCAGGTAGCTGTCGCCAATGGCGCGGGACATGGCCAGCATGCCGAAGACGCGGGCGCCGTCCCAGAAGATCACGCGCCCTCCCGCCGCGTGGATCCGCTCGAGCTCGTCGGGGCGGTCAGGCTGAAACGAATACGGATTTGTTTAGTTTAGAACAAAGCGTGCATCAATAATAATTTGTTCGTTTTTTCTCTGTAGGAAAAAAAACAGAACTTTTTTTCTTTCTGTCTGCAGTACCTTGTGGTCAGCTGAGAGCGGGATAGCGGCGCCTCCGCTGCAGAGGACCGCGCGGGAGTCGCCGCAGTTGGCGACGACGAGGTGGCGCGGCCCCACCACGGCGACGACGGCGGTGGAGCCCACGTGGTCGCACTTGGGCAGCTGCATCTCGCACCGGCAGGTCGGCGCCGGGCCGGCGGTTTCCCTTGAGCCGACGGCCTCGGCGTCCATCCGCGCGTAGCTCTTCTCCATGACATCCCTCCACCGCGCCGCCTCGTCCGACACCGACGAGCCGGCGGCGGCGGTCGCCTCCTCGGCCACGATCTCGTGCATCCGCACCCCGCACGACGTCGCGACCTGCATGCACATGCAGCTAACCCTGTAAATACTCCGCGAGCCCAAAGCAGATCCCTAGCTAGAGCTGCTCGAAGCAAAGCGCGGCGGCGCGGGCACTCACGTGCGAGCAGCCGTGGCCGTCGAACACCCCGAAGAAGTGGTGGCCCTGGATGAACCCCGGGCGGGCGGTGACCGAGTCCTCCATGTCCCTCCGCCGCCCGCACACCGACGTCACGCCGTACCTCGGCGCCGGGCCCCTCACCGCCGCGTCCTCCCCGTCACCGTCCAGCCTCCGCCTCTTCGCGGCCTGCTCCTCCGCCACCACCCTGAGCCGCCGTATCTCCATCCTCCGCCGCCGCGCCGCGCGGCTGCAGGCGTCGCCGACGCACTCCCCCTTCCGGTCCGACGACGACGACCCCGCCGCCGCCTCGCAGCAGATCTCCGCCATGAAACGAGACACCCGTGATTCCCACGAATCAATCAATCCTCCTAGAGCCAAGCACGCGTTGCGCCGAGCAAGCAAGCAAGCAAGCGGAAGGGAAATGCGAACGCCGCGGCTGCCTGCCTCTCTCGTTTTCCTTGTGCTGAGCAGTGTCGTTGATTGATGAGAGCGAGAGCGAGAGGGGTTGGGCTGGCTTCCAGTGGTGCCCCGGCGATATAAAAAGCAGGGAGGCCACGCGCCACGCGGCCGGGCCCCGGTACAGTTGTGAGGGGGCGCCGGAGCCGTCGGATACGCCCCACGTGACGCTCGCCCGTGGCCGGTACGTGCCCCGGGACGCGTGTCGAGGCGCGGGGGCGTCCACCAGGCGGGAGCGAGCTGGGGCGCGCGGCCGCGTGCCACGAGGAAGCGGGGCCGGGCCGGACGCGCGGTTCGGCCGGCGCGCCGCGGTGTTTGGTGTTCGGCGCGGGATGGGGGCGCGCGACACGTTGGTTGTGTGGGTATGGGGGGCTGTGGGCGAGGGGCCCGGTCTACGTGGTTGACGGCATCCTTCCGTGGAGGGATAAGCCAAGCGTGAGGTCGGCAGGGGAGGCGCGGGGGAAGGGACACGTGGAGGCGGAGGGGCGAGGGGCGGTGTACGGGCTCCACAGCTCGCCTCTACTCAGTTGTCTGACTTGTCCTGGATGCTTGCTCGGCCCGGGCGGCTGTTTATTTGGCATGTACGTACTCTACTCGTGTAGATGGATCTGCACTGTAGACTGTCCTGTACGCATTAGGTTTGTCTTTTTACCTGGTTTTAATTTCGACCGCATGATTTTTGCTTTATGTCCCTATAGCTGTAGATCGGCTTCTTCATTGCTGGTAGTGGTACCGCTGTCTCCTTAATTTACATGATTGTTTAATGGGTGCCAATAGAGTAGAGACATACAGTCCTGAGCGCTCGAGTACGTAGTTTCTTAGGCCAGTCTTAACGAGGCGTTTCGCTACATTGTTTCCCGTACGCCACATCATGTATGGCGGGATAAAACAATGAATGAAACAAACCTTCACAATGGAGCATTTCATTCGCACGGTTTCCAAAACAAAATAAAGCAATTAATTACATTAGGCTGTTATCACCATGGTGAAACGAAATCCCCCTCAATGGCCGTATCACCGCGTTACCGAAGTCTTGGTAACAACGCTGGGTCGTTTCACCATGGTGAAACGATTTTCTTCTCTCTCCTCCCCATTTCATGCAAAAGTTCTCTTTTGGTTGACGTGTCACCTTATTAAATGTGCATGACACACCTGTGAAATGGCCATTGAGACTGGCCTTATGACTTGATGAGAGGATGGTGGACTAACCAAAGTTTACATGCATGTCTAAGCGTTTGCCAAGTGGAGCGCGGCTACTCAATGCTGTATTCTTAGTAAACACCATTGTCTCTGCACGCGGATCATATGTAAGATCACATTCACATGGACAGTGTAGCTCCAGGAACAGATCCTTGTCCGATGACAGTGCCATTATGCCATGTGTACTAAAGTCCGAGCTCGGACTTTAAACGCACATTAGTGCCCAAAGGAAATAAGGCAGATGGTCGTAATCGCGCCACGGGACACGTGTCAACCCTAGGCGCTCGCTTGACAAACAGGACATCTAGATTTTTTTAGATAATGACCGGGCAGCTAGATACTAGTACACTGCAGGAAATCAAAGGGAGCTTTGTCACGACCAAAGAGAACGAACGGCGATATACGATCTCCACTAGCACATCCGAAATCAAGAGCGTATCCCGAAGCCGGCCGTTGTGTGATCCAGATACGTTGCAAGACCAGCTGTACGTCACCATGCATCCTCTCATTTGCTACGTGTGGGTGTGGTGCCATACGGATACGGCAGTGGCGAATCTAGGAATGGAAGGCAGGGGGGTCTCCTTCCTCTGGGCGACGGCGCGACGACGCAGCCGCCGCCGGTGCCTGCACGCGCGCGCGGCGTGGCGATGACGCAGCGGGGGCACAACGGCGGCGTGGGATGCGATGCCCGCCGCGGAGCTGTTCTCGTCGTCCCCGATGCCGGCGAGGGAGGCGGGGGTAGCGCTGGCCCGGTGGAGGAGGGCAGCAGCCGGCCGGTGCTCCACGTCTCCGGCGAGCGGCGGCGGAGGAGGGGGAAGGACGGCGAGCGGTGGCACCGCGCCGAGCGCGCCGCGAGGAGGTTCTGGCGCCGGTTCTAGATGCCCACCGGCGCCGACGACGAGGACAGCGTGGAGGTCAGGGAGGTGAGAGGGGGAGGAGAGAGTCACGGGAGGTGACGGGACGAGCGAGAGGGACGAGTTGCTTTGACGCTGACGCCCATCCCACCGATTTTGTGGGATGAGTTCATCCCGGATCTGTGAAAAATATTCTCTCAGTGTCAAGGTCATCCACTGAACTAAACACCTTAAAAAGATGGATGGGATCATCGCATCCCTAGTTTTCTCATCCCATCCCTCCAACCAAACGCACCTGTGTGTTCCAGATACGTTGCAACACGGCTGTACGACACCATGCACCCTCTCATTTGCTACGTGTGGGTGGTGCCATACGGATACGGGGATACGGCACAACCGCAACCCGTGTGCTATGAACAGTGGTGCAGCCGCTCGATCTTTTGGCCCTGTTTAGTTCTCAAATTTGGAGTGCAAATTTGGGTGTAGATGTCTTTTCGTAATCATTGCGTCACTGTAGCATTTTTGTTTGTATGTAAAAAAATTGTCCAAAAATTGATTAATTAGGCTTAAAATGTTCGTCTCGCGGAGTACAACAAAACTGTGTAATTAGTTTTTGATTTCATTTATATTTAATACTCCATGCATGTTATGACATTTTGATGTGATGGAGAATCTTCTTTTTACATAGTGTATTTGGAAGTAACTTTTTGGAAACTTTTGGGAATTGTCGATGAATGAACTGAACCGAATCTGGCACAGTGCTACGAGCAGACGGGCAAGTACAGTGCACTCTGTGTGGGATCTCATATGGTGCGCGCGAGCGAGCGCTGGACCTTTCGCTCCCGATTGCGGCTAGCTAGGGCGTTAAATTAGGCCCCCACACGTCGGGGCCCCTACGCACTGACACGAGCCACGTCTCTGCAGGCTAGCTTAGCTAGGGGCGTGATAATTCTGGCACACGCTGATGGAGCTATCTCTGGCCGGACGCAGCGGCACGTCAGCGTGCGTGTACCAGCAACTTGTGCAATTGGCCTGCAGTAGCAGTAAGAGCCTCCTCTACGTGAGGTCCTATAGTGGTCCTATAAATTTCTCTCTCCTATGAAACCGGGTCGAGACTGACTCTATAAAGGACCAGGTCCTATACATGGAATCAGGTTCTATGGAGTAAATAATAAGTGAAAGGGAGAGAGAAAGAGAGAGATGAGAGAGATGTGGGACCCGTTTATAGATTCATCCCCGGTTCTATACATTGGTGGCGATACATCAGTAGACATCAAATCATTATGTGGCCGATCTATAGAACCAGGGTGGTCACATTGGAGACGCCCTAAGGCTGGTAGCAGTGGTCTCCCGAGAAGATCTCCTCTACGCCACGTCCGCGGATTTAGGGGAATGAAGGGCTGCAGCGACATCCTGGGAAGCCTCCGCGACGAGCTTGAGGAGGCTCGGCCACCTCCTCGCGTCGCCTGCCGCCCGCCTCCTCGCGCCGCCGCCCGCCGCAGGCTCGGCTCCGCCCACCCGCCGCTTGGGCGCCCACCGCCGCTCGCCGCGCGTGCTCCTGCGCGTAGCCGGCCGCAGGCGTGGGACTCGAGCTCCGCCTTGCCGCTCCCCTCCGCCGCGCGCTGCTGCTGCTCCCGTGCGTCGCCCAAGCCGCACGCGCTTCGCTCCGCACCGCCCGTCGTCGCTGGCCACCCGCCGCCGCGCGTCGCCCCTCAACACACCATCGAAGCTTCGGGGCGCGGTCGCCGGTGCGAAGCAGGGGAGGAGAAGCGGAGGGGCCGCAACAGCTCGACACGCCACCGCGCTCGTCGTGTGCCGGCGGGGGAGAGGGAACGACGGCCGGCGTCCGCCTGCTCCGCACGCACCGCCGCGGCCAGCTCGGAGCCGCCGTCCGCCACCGCGCGGTGCTCGCCCGGGCGCTCGCCGCCGCCGACCAGCACCACCTTGCCACACGCTAGCAGCCGCCGCCACGGGCGCCGGCGGACGGCAGATCTGTGGGCGGGGGCGCGGGTGGGGAGTGGTGGGGACGAGGCGGCGGCGCAGGTGGGGAGTGGTGGGGACGAAGCGGCGACGGGGCGGTGCCGGAGGGATAGGAGGCGACGGCCGACAGAGTGGAGGCGGGCGTCAGACGCGAGTGGGAGGGGATGGGTGAGAGAGAGTGACGGGGAAGGAGAGAGAGGGGAAGGGAAGGGAAGAAGAATAAAAAAACTTAAATATGGGGTCCATTCGATGGTAGTTGGTATATATAGGAGAGAGTATAGAGGAGATACGAGTGCGGAAGAAATTGTGATAGAGGAAGGAATTTCGATTACCAGGATAGAATATTCCGTTCAGAGGAGGCAAATGGAGGAACACGAGTGCGGATGGCCTAACCATGCAACGCCAGCCAGCCATCTGGTCCGGTCCCTCCGGCGAGATATTTTCCTACTGTGTGATTGGCCGCGATGCAAGCTTACACACTGGTTGTGAATCTTCACGCTTCCTTGTTTGTTAATGCCTTGTTTACTTGCCATGGTTGAAATTGAATGAGGCATCGAGGCACCGCGAGCGCCATGCTGACACGGTGACTTGATTACCGGCTGACACGGGGCAGGGTCGCCTGTAGAGTAATGGACGGTACTGATATCTTCTAGGCTGCCTTGTCCTGCCTGGCTCTATGATAGGAGTATCTGTTTCTTCGGCTATCCCTCGCGTCAGCAGCTTTCTTTGTGTTTGGGGTGTTTAGTTTCTGAAAAAAAGGTAAAAAGTAAAGTGAAAAAGTCACATCGGACACGGTAACACTTTTCGTTTGTATGTGTTAAACATTGTCCTACCATGACCTAACTAGGCTTAAAAGATTCATCTCGTCGTGTACATCAAAACTATGTAACTAGTTTTTTTATTTACTCACGTTTAGTACTCCATGCATGAGGAGAGAGATTTGATGTGATTGATGAATAGTGAAGTTTGAAGAGAGAATTTTTAGAAGTTTGATGATGTGACCGGGAGGGATGGTTTCGTAAGCTCAGCAGCTCGTCAATCGTCCGTTTGGTGGCCTGAAAAGCAGAAGAATATGACTACACGAGTCCCATAATGCAAGGAAAGTAAAATACTTTGATAACGATGAGTCTGATAGAAATCATCATCAGACTGAAAAAAAAACCCATACCCCGACAGGTTCGTCGCGGAACCTCGGCCTTTTGCTGTTGTGATCGCCACGGGTCTCGGCACTTCGCCAATGAAACACGGCTTTCCCAGAGCATCAATACGGCAAGATATCTTTCGGATGCACCCGTCGAATCACGCGGGCAATCAGAGTCAGTCGCCTCTCCTCTTTTCTTTTTCAGGCCCCGGCGCTCGGCGGGGTCGCGCAAGGCGCCAGGCGAAATGGAATGGCATTGTTCACGACGCAACCCGCTCCACCCGTCAGCCTCCGCGCACAGCTGCCAGCCGGCGGCATGCAGGGGCCCTGCCTGGCCAGGCCAGGCCTCGCTCGCTTGCTTCGGGACCACGACACCCCGGGCCTCTGCCGGTGCCGGTGCCCGCTCGCCACGTAAAGCCGGCACGACGGCGACAACCACACGCAGCGCAATAACGCATCCGCATTCGCATCCCCGCCCCGATCGCGCGCCGGGGGCTCAAGGATCCGCGCCGCGATCGCGCGCAGCAGAGGTGTCGACGTGTTCGGCTTCGGTGGCACGGGACGGGCCCGGGACCTCGCTGTCACGGAGATCGCGCTGCTGGGTCCTCGGATTCGCGCACGGGATTTTCCTTTCCCGTGCAGAACTTTTATTTCTCCCTCGCCCAAACAGGGGAGGAAAAGCTTTGTTCGATGAGCTCGCACGTCGGTTTCTGCCGTCTCGCTTTCCCGGATGCGATCGGGCAGCATCTCGCCGTTTGCCCGTTCATGCTGTGTTGTCTGGGTGGCAACCATTTTGCAAGTTTCTGTTCACGTTCACCAACAGCTGTCTGAGCAGCGTTAGGGGCGCCAAGTGTTCGACGATGCGTTCGGGTTTCTCACCTGCATTTGTCCTCGAGGGCTCGGGACAGCTCACACACAAAAGCATTTATCTCGATCGGGTCACCCGCTCAAACGGTTCAACCATGCGTGGAGGACATGGAAGTTATTGGACCTCAGACCTAACACTGAACGTCTAGAACCGATCGAATGTAGCCACAACCCTTCCTCACGAGGTTCGTGTACACTGAACCACAATCATGGATGGATAATGGAACGCAAACTTAGTAGTCGGTTCGTTTCAACACGTCAAAGAACACAACCAGCTATTTTGCATTTTGTAGGAAGCAACGCTTGACATCACCGTAGTAGAGTTTGGTTCCTCATCAGTCATCAGTCATACCTCCATCTACCGAGATGAACCATGTCAGCATATATACACAAAATATAAACTTGTATTTGGATTTCCTGGAGTCATCCCTTTTTAAGGATAAAAATGCATGCTAGTAGCTTTGTAGCAATCTTCCTTGGCATCATACTTGTTGAGAGTATCCTCTTGACAGTGTTAAGATGTAAAGATAAATTCTCAAGTGAAACACAAGTCCCCCATATGCTAAGTTTAAATTTCGCGCCAGCTGCAGTTCCTTATAAATCAAAAACTGCACTTTGCTGAATTAATGTATGTTTGAGATAATGGAAGGACATGTCAAACTTTAACATCGATAGGATTAAAGTTAAAGGAACACCACTAGCATTGGTGCAGTACTTGAATAGTCTCATTCCTCCTCAATTGTTATGGATCTGCTGGGATTGAGAGAGGGAAGTTGAGGGCCGCGCTACAGTACTGCACGTGGCTAGGGTTGCAGGGGGCGCGAGGAACCCGCCGGCCGCGGGGCTGCTGCCCGCAGCCGGCAAGAGGGAAGGGTTTCTTTCTAAACTCATGCTTAGACCAACTAACCCTAATTAACTCTAATGGGCTAAGGCCCAATAGGCCCTTGACTCTCCTAACATCAACCATCTGTTTTTCTCTGGTTAATTCCTTCACATCATGTCAAGAAAACACATGTAACAAACTACAGGGTTTCAATGGAAGATGTAAGTAAAAATGCCTCTAAATACAAAAGTAATGAGGAAAATGTAAAAGAGAAGATAACAGGTCAAGCTGTACCCAGATGGGGCATTTACATAATTATATTCTAGTTCCATGGGCTTCTAATCCTGGAGAGTTCAAAGCCAGTTTGATGCAAGTATAGAACCGCAGAGAAGTTATCCCTGATGAAAACATTCACCCAGTCTGCGTGGTGTATCAAGAGCTTCAATTCAACTTTTGTTCTTTTAAGTTCATGAAAAGAAGGGTCAAGACCAACGACTTCCGAAATTCACTTCACTCAAAATGCTCCAGAAGTGATGCTCACAATATCATCCATGTTACTGATAAATCAAACTAAATCCATGCAATTTGAACATCTTGTTCTGGAAATATCAAAATATTTATGTCATATATAGTCTCCACTATACAGCTCAACATCATAGGAAATCTTTATTTTGACTAAAATCCACCAGAGATCCCTAAACCTGACATATTCAACATTCTCGTCCGTGCAAAAAATACTTTGTATGGTTGAGGCAAGTTCCCACTTTGTATTGACCAACTGGTTGAACTTAATTGTAATGTCCCTTATAATCAATAAAACTCATGTTTACCCTAAAGAAATCTGACACAAACTTCTAACATAGTTCTGCGATAGAATTATGCAATGAACTGCAAGCTTAGGTCGATGAATCGATTCATGTTAGATCACCTTTGGATACATACTATTAGGTTGATTCTAATTCACAAGAACACCACCAGCTCTTCCATTTCCTCAGAAGGAACACGATTAGCTTCCACCTAGAAGGGCTTGGTTGGATAAAACCCATTAACAGACATGCCTCCATCCACCGATATCGTCTGGCCAGTAATATAAGTGGAACCAGGCATGCAAAGAAAAGCAACAAGTGCTGATATTTCTCCAGGTTCTCCGACACGTCCAAGCGGAGTTCGACTCACAACTTGCTCCTCGAATGCCTTATTCTCCAATAGCTGCACAAAGAAGCAATAATCAGGGGATTAAAGGGTTCAGGTTTACAACTTAATGAGCCAAAAAAAGATACCAACTTGACACATTAGTACGAGCAATAGAAGCAAGATACTTACCTTTTCAGTAAGTGAAGTCTTGATATACCATGGGCCAACAGAGTTAGCCCTTATGTTGTCTCTTGCCCATTCACATGCTAAGTTCTTGGTTAACTGGTTAATGGCACCTGAACAAGACTTCTAGCTGGTTACGCGTGCAGGTGCCAAATCAAATTGCACTCATACGTGGTTAAGAAAAATCAAGCCAATTTAGTGTTGAGCTTCAACCTTACCTTTAGTCATAGCATAAATAGTTCCACTGAACACACCTACCACTCCACAGACTGATGATATGAAGACAATACTGCCTGACCCAGATGATTTCAAAAGAGGATGTGCAATTTGGCACAAGTGATATGCAGATTCCAGATTAGTGGCCATCAAAAATGAGTATTCCTCTGCAGAAAACTCAGTAGTTGGTTTCCTTATGTTTGTTCCCACATTGTTCACCTAAATGATCAAGTGAAGAAAGCCAGGATAAATCAAAATGAAACATATCCAGGTTGTAGAATAAGCAAAATGTAGGGTTTACAAATAACTTGCAGACAGAATGTAGTCAAATTTTACCATCAGTCAATATAGTGCCACCATGAAGAATTTAGATTCAGCCTCACCAATTCTCATATCATTGATTCAACTATGTTTTGCACATGAACACAACATAATATCTCAACAAGGAATAAAAAAGTATTATTGCCATTTCATAGTAACCTTTCATGGCATAATGCTGTATTGCTAAGATGCAAATTGTTGGGTTTAGTCCCAAGTTGGAAATTGATGGTGGGGAGGCCACAATATAATGTGGGGCACCTATTAGGCTAGTCTTTTGGGATGAGTTACACCTGGGACCTTGGTTGGTTGTGGACTATGACGGATCTTGGCCAAAGACCATGATGGTTGGCCTTCGTAGGGCATTGTTTCACGGGTATGGTGAGCTGGGCAAGATCACTGTGCAGTTTAAAGTGGAATAACTCTGTGTCACACGGTGATAACAGCTCATTCAGATTTGGACCCGAACATATTCACACGGACAGGATTACAAATGCAGGGGTCCAAGACTCCAAGCCAATTGTTCCAAGAAAAAGGAGGCAAGGCTCAAGATTATCAGCTTCCTGCAATTCACTTCACTCAAATGCTTTATAATTGGTGTACGCAGCACACAAACTGCAAGACCCTAGTGCTGTTCATGTCACGGATAAATACTACCACAACGCTCTTTTTAGTACTTGTTTTCAACATACACAGTCTCCACTATACATCTTTGTCCAATAGTCAGTCTACCACTCTACCACAATGTGCTAACATCAATACAAAGTGGCATATCCAAAATCTTGTTTGATTAGATGTAATCGGTGTGAGTGCATGCGGATTAGGGGCTTAGGACTTTACAGTCTGAATAGGAATTGAGGTGTTATCCTGTTGAGAAATTGACGGTCTAGCTCCCACCATTTTAGTTCAGCAGGAGATGGGCTGCAGGAATATCTCTTTGCACAACATGGGTGCCGTTTCAGCCCTTCATTGTGAATTTCTCTAGCATGTCATACAATTTACGATTTCCCATCCTCTTGCTCAAAAGAGATGGGAGCCAAAAACAAGAACTGCCAACCCTGATCCTACCAATAACTCGATCCCCCGAACTTGCATTTCTATTCCTAACCGTTGCCAAACATACTTTTATGTGTAATAACAGTAGTCATCGATATGTTAAAGGGTGAGTATACATACACACTATAAATTCACAGGCGAAAAAAAAAGAGAGAAATGATGCAAAATTCACTACCACACGAGAGCGAGGTTACGTTCTGACTTACGAGGATGTCGAGCTTGCCGCCGAAGCGGTCGGCGACCTCGCGGAGCAGGCGCTCACGCTGGTCCCGCACGGAGAGGTCGCAGACGGAGGCGGTGACGCGGAAACCCCTGGATTCCCACTCCTTGATGCGCTCGCCGAGCTCCTCTTCCTTCCGGGAGCAAGTGTGCACGGCCGCCCCCAGCGCCGCCAGCTCCTCCACAACCGCCCGCCTGCATCGCACGCGGCATCGAGTGAACCTCCGTAAACGAGATGGGCGTTTCAGGGGAGCCGTACCCGATGCCGCGTGTGCCGCCGGTGACGAGGGCCGTCTTGCCGTGGAGCGCCCATCTTCCCGAGGACCCTATCGCCGTGCCCGAGGTCTCCGCCGCCGCCATCTCGCTGCTGCTCCTCCCGGCCGGTCTCTGTGGCCTCTCCGTGTTCACTTGCTGACGCGAGGAAAGCTTAAAATCGATTTGGGATTGATCGAGGGAATGGGATGCGGATAAGAAGCAACGGCATGGGATTAGAGAATGGAGGTACGGGATTAAAAAAACAGATACTCCCCCGTCCAAAAAAAAGTCACTCTAAAAATTTTAGAATAAATTAACAAGAAAATAAAATAATCTTGATTACTCCTAATTATTAACCATATTTAACACTAATTAGTTGTTACAAATATAGCAGAATGATTTTTTTGTTGAACAAATTTTGAATCCTAGAATGTTATATTTTTTGAGACGGAGGGAGTAGCTGATAAGAGAGCCACTTAGCAATCGGCTCACGTGTCAGTGACTCAAGTCAAAGGCTAGTCCGTCCGACTCAAGCATTCGAAGCAGCATTTTTATTTTGATAAAAATCGCATGGGCATTTGATTGTGCTCTCGCGCTCTCCGGTTGGGAACTTTGGTTTGTGGGTGCGACAACGGCGTTCAGCGCTGAACCATATGAACTCACGCCCGGATTTCTTTTCGTCGTGCTATTTTTACTGAGAGAAATATACTACTGGATGGTTAGTGGCTGGTGCTGATTTTTATTAAGAGAAAAATACTGCTGGCCGGTGGCTGAAACCAAACGAAGTGACTGTTTGATTGCCGGCAGTTTTTCTGTCACAGGTACTCGGTATAAATGATTCGCCAGTACTAAAACGGTTGCCCGGAGCATAGCTTGATAGCAACATTATCAGCAACGATTGGAAAACAGATCGTCACATTTGTTTCTTCGACGTCATGTTTGTTGGAATGTTTGAGGATAATGGCTCGCTATCTTACAACTGGAACGATACAAACAAATCTTCCACAACATTACTTACGTGTGGTTCTAAAGAATTGTTCAAACAGTCATTGCCGGATCTGCTTCAAAATACATAACGTTTGAACCGGCATACTTTATCCGTTTCAAAATACATAATGTTTGTGACAAACTAATTGTTCCATCCCCCACCAAAAAAAAATACGTTTAGAGTTCAACATTTATCCAAAATTAGCAAACAGTATAAAATATCCCTCTTTTAGAAATATAAAGGATCAAATTCTAATTCACAGGAAATGAATGCTTTTTAATATGCACGCGCAAACTTTTTTACAGTGGAGACATTGAAAGGTACAATCATGTTTATATTTATGTCATGTACGTGTTAAAAAGGATAGATAGAATCTTTTACCACTCTTTCTCACTATCAGAGAGCTCAACATCCGCCCCGTTCTAATGTCTCGGCACATTTTGAACTCGATACTAAATATGCATTAGCGCCGGGTCCAACGGCTAAGAGCGAGGCACCGCGCAGGAATGGTAGGAAGGAACACATTTGCGCCGGGTCATGGCAAAACTCTCATTAGCACCGGTGTCAGCTACCAACCGGTGCTAATGTGCCTCGGTGCAGGTGCTAAAGCCCACACCGCAGCAGGCACCGCTCCTCCCTTCTCTTTTTTTTATCTCTTCTCTCTTCTATCCAATCCCCTTCAACCTTATCTCTTCTTCCTTTCTTCTCTCTTCCTTTTCTCACTCTCTTCCTCTTCCTCTCGCAGGCAGCGTGGGTGCATCGGGTTTGGTTGTGAATCTTGGTTGTGAATCTTGGATGCAAATTTTTGCAGTTTAGTTGTTGAATCTTGGATGTAACTTTTTCTATCTTGGATTTTGTAATCTTTGGATTTTAATGTTGTAACCTAAAGTTATGGAATCTTGATCTTGTAATAAAGTTATTGGATCTTGATTTTATAATGAATTTGTTCTTCTTCAATTCGTTCTTCGAGTTCTTCTTCGGGTGGTTGCAAGAAAAGAGAGGAAAGAGATAAGGATTAAACCAAATATTTATTTTTTTTCAGAAAAAATATTTAGCACCGGGTGACGCTTGTAACCGGTGCTAAAGGCGTTGGGAATCCGATGCTAAAGCCCGCTCCCAACCAGTGCGGATGTTAGTGGCTTTGGTAGTGTCTTAACCTGTCTGAAAAAGGCTAAACATAGTTATATTCTGACACGGAGACAATACATCATATATTTAGACATAGCATATGACTAGATTTGTAGTAAAAAATATATATGTAGAAAAGCCAAAAAGATGTTTAATTCGAAATGGAGGAGGTAGTTCACTATACACATTAAGAATATACTGTTCTAATAGCAAACAACACTGGCTACAACATCCCCCGTTGACGACAAACCGTGTATAGCTTCTCCAATTCGCTCATGGAAAGATCACCTTACCACTCTGTCATATACTCATATATACGATCGTCTTAACAATAATGATGAGGCCACCCATTGCATATACAATCTCCAACTTGTATACACAACACAGCTATTGCATTTACTCAGCAGAAAAAGTAACGCGTTGGCTTCCGCCTAGAAGGGCTTGGTCGGGTAAAACCCATTAACAGGCATACCTCCATCAACTGAGATAGTCTGGCCGGTAATGTAAGTGGAACCGGGCATGCAAAGAAAAGCAACAAGTGCAGATATTTCTTCAGGATCTCCGACACGTTCAAGTGGAGTTCGACTCACAACTTGCTCCTTAATATTCTTATTTTCTAAAAGCTGTACAAAAGAAATAAACAGGGGATAGGAGGTTTTAGTTTTACAAATTAGTGAGACAAAAATACCATATGCTAATACGTAGTTGTGATAGAGACGGGATACTTACTTTTTCGTTAAGTGAAGTCACGATGCACCACGGGGCAACAGAGTTGGTTCTTACATTGTCTTTTGCCCATTGCACGCTAAGTTCTTGGCTAACTGATTAATGGCACCTAAGCAAGAATTGTAGCTGGTTATACGTGCAATGCGTCTAAAACATCTTCTAATCGTGTATGGCCAAGAAAGAGAAAGCTGTTCAGTGTTGAGCTACAACAGTTACCTTTGGTCATAGCATATACTGTATATCTTTGGTCATAGCATATACCTCGTCACCACTCCACAGACTGAAGATATGAAGACAATGCTGCCTGACCCAGATTTCTTTAACAGAGGGTGTGCAATTTGGCACAAGTGATATGCGGACTCAAGATTTGCGGCCATCAAAAATGAGTATTCCTCTGCAGAATATTCAGTAGTTGGTTTCCTTATGTTTGTCCCAACATTATTCACCTATATGATCAAACGGAGAAACCAGGAAATATAAAATGTTAACAAATTCAGACTATTGAATAAAAATGCCTCAAACTGAAAAGGTAATTGGGAAAATGCAAAAGGGAAAATAACACATCAACCTGTACCCTGATAAAGGTATTTATATTCTAGTTCTGTTCAGAAGGCTGAAGTTTGAACATGTTGCATGGTTAGTTCTTCACCATCATTCAGCATGTTGCATAAAATGCCTCAATTCAACCTAACCATTTCTCTGATCACGAATTCTATTTGGGGTGTTTAGTTCCTGGAAAAAGATGAAAAGTGAAGTGAAAAAGTCACATCGGACACTGTAGCACTTTTCGTTTGTTTGTGGTAAACATTGTCCTACCATGACCTAACTAGACTCAAAAGATTCGTCTCGTCGTGTACATCAAAACCATGTAACTAGTTTTTTTATTTACCCACGTTTAGTACTCCATGCATGAGGAGAGAGATTTGATGTGATAGGTGAATAGTGAAGTTTAGAGAGAGAATTTTTATAAGTTTGATGATGTGACCGGGAACTAAACAAGGCCAATGTTGGCATATGCACACAAAATAAAACTGGGCCGTTTATATAACCGAGGGTTAGATGGAGACAGGAAGCAGTGAAGACCAGGGCAACAGCTAACAGGAAGGAGGCAAACCCGTTCGGATCCAGTGCTAATAGTGCCAATTTCGCCTTTATATTTGTATACACACATTTTCTAATTCCACGGTAAAAGCAACGGATGTAATATCAAACTATCAATAATAGCATAGCGGAACAAGGAAAGAAGGATAAACAGACGGGACACAGAGATTAATTCACACTTACGAGGATGTCGAGCTTGCCGCCGAAGTGATCGGCGACCTCGCGGAGCAGGCGGTCCCGCTGGTCGCGCACGGAGAGGTCGCTGACGGAGCTGGTGACTCTGAACCCCCTGGCCTCCCATTCTTTGAGGCGCTCCCCCAGCTCCGCCTCGTTTCGGGAGCACGTGTGCACGGCGGCGCCCAGCGCCGCTAGCTCCTCCACCACCGCACGCCTAGCGCACACGCACACACAGGCACAGATACGAAGTTATCATGTGAATTGTGAACCCTCCCAGCTCAGCTCAGGATGGGAATGGGCCGGCCCGGCCCGGCCCTGGTCTTGGACCCGGCTCTCATGGCTTCAAGATGAATTTTAAAGGACAATGGGCCGATCCAATATAGTCTTTAGCTATGACCTCGATGGCTCAATGGGTAACGTGGGTCAGCCTTATTCACCTTTTTAGACTATGCTTAAACAAACAATCGGATAAGTTTTTGTCATGTTGCTACTTGACAATTGCTAATTTATAAAAAGAAAAATAATTGTGTTACTATAATACTACCGGTTTACGTGTAAAGAGGGAAAAAAATATTGTACATGTGCCGCTGAGCATCAACATGAAAAAAAATTATTCAATCAACATCTTATATGCACCTATAGATAGAGATGTAAAGTTAATTTTTACGTGCGAAACTGTGTATGGATGTAAATTGTGTGACCCATTGGATCGGTAGGGTCCGGCTCTATGGCCCCATTTTTTATTTTAGGTCGACCCGTACGACTCATTGGTCTTATTTTTATGGACCGGACCAACTACCCAATAAGTCCACCCGGCCCATTCCCATCCTCAAGCTCAGCTGCTCCGGTGGAATGGAGATCAGGGAGATCGTACCCGATGCCGCGGGTTCCGCCGGTGACGAGGGCCGTCTTGCCGTGCAGTGCCCATCTCCCCGGCGCTCCGATTGCCGTGCCCGAGGTCTCCGCCGCGGCCATCTCCCCTGCTGCTCCGGGGCTGGTACACCGGTGGCACGAAGATTCACAATCACAATTGATGGGGAGATGTAGAAAGCAGCAATAATTTGAGAAAAGGTGAGGGATTCCTGCGAACACGCAACGGCGACCTGCGCGGGTTACATCTCAATCGCACGGGAGTACACTTACGTGACCGCGACCCTACTCGTCACCAGAGCTGATGCATTTGAGGCGCTGCGCTCGCCTTTCAGCGGCCTGTTCGGCTGACTGATGCTCGTTTTTACGGAGAAAAAACGTTGTTGGCTGACTGATGGCTGGTCCGCTGGTACTGGTTTTACTGAGAGAAAAACACTGCTGATTGATGGCTGATAAGCCAAGCAAACAGGGCGCAGCTGAGGCACCGCGGCCTCCTGGTGAGCTGGCACAATTTGGGGTTAGATTAGTGAACGGAAGCACTAGCAGATGGAGGAAATTTTCTTCCAACATAGCACACTGAAAACACTTCCCGTGGCC
Organism: Echinochloa crus-galli; assembly: GCA_900205405.1. Lineage (NCBI taxonomy): Eukaryota > Viridiplantae > Streptophyta > Magnoliopsida > Poales > Poaceae > Echinochloa > Echinochloa crus-galli. The sequence goes on along the minus strand of OAMR01000252.1, from coordinate 150,021 downwards.
TCAGGTTCATTCAGCCAGCACTGCTGCAGTGCTATTTTACCTGGAAAAAAAGCAGGAAGCCAGGAACTCAGGAAGCACCCCTGATTTATTTCAAAAAAAAAGGAAGCACCTCTGACATTGTGAGCAAGCAGAGTCCCGCTTTATACTGTATCACATACACACCACTTGTTCTAATCACTCTTCACTCCAACACCGATCCAGTATCTTTGTGCTTCTAGTCCTGAGTTGGGTAGAACCCATTAACTGTCATCCCACCGTCAACGGAGATCGTCTGTCCGGTGATGTAGGACGAGCCGGGCATGCAGAGAAACGCCACCAGTGATGACACTTCTTCTGGTTCGCCCACACGCCTCATTGGAGTTCGGCGCACCAGGCTATCCATAAATTCCTGCTTTGCCAAATCCTGTAGAATCATACAGAAAACAATATACCAAGTCAGAAGAAATCCTACACTTTTCCGTTTTCCATTGTCACAATGCAGCCATAGTGAATCGCGTACTGAGATTAGTAATTCGCGAAGCAAGGAAGAAGGATGATCCTGATAGATGTGTTCAGTATTTACAGTTTGGTCAACAGTAGTAGATGTGTAGCAAGAATAATTAGCGTACCCAAACCCAACAAATCATTCTCAACTTCTTGATGTAGTGTAGGTGTGTAGCAGATTATATGAATTTCTAGCGAGTACTTGACGTTGAAGATGACCTTACCTCCTCCACCAGGGATGTTTTGATGTACCAAGGTGCAATGGAGTTGGTTCTTATGTTGTCCTTGGCCCATTCACATGCTAGGTTCTTGGCCAGCTGGTTCATGGCACCTAAACATATTTACCAGAGTTTTAACATGATCATGGTAACCTGCGGTGTCCATGGAAATATCAGCATATGATTGTTCCAGTTACCTTTTGTCATGCCGTAGATGGAACCACTAGATACTCCCACCACTCCAGAGACTGACGATATCAAGACGATGCTGCCTGACTCAGATGCTTTAAGTAGAGGGTGTGCGAGTTGGCAAAGATGATATGAAGACTCAAGATTAGTGGCCATTATAAATGAGTACTCGTCTGCTGAATATTCAGTGGTTGGCTTTGCAATGTTCGTTCCCACATTGTTTACCTGCATGGACAAAATGAGGAAATAAAGATAACAAATCAAAGTAGACAGTCAGGCAATGTAATGCATACAAAATGTAACAGAGGCGCAGCAAATTAACACAGAAACGGTGATTTCTGATTCTCTTTGGTATCATGTCTAGTTCAGCTATGTAACTGGGGCTAATCAAATTCCACAGACACAAATTATCGCCATTGGAACCCAAGTTCAGCTAGGCGCTAGTCGGATTCTATGCGGTGACCCACTGCCTAGTGCCTAGGCGGGAGTAATCGCGCCTAGGCGGTCCTAGGCGCTTTCCTAGGCGTTTCACAAATACACGTATATACACGTATTGCCTCACAAAAAAAGAAATCAAATAGAAGACTACAGCATAGAGATGCATAGAAAGGCCCATAAAAACGGCCCAGCCCACCTTATCCACCTTAAAGTTGGCCCAGCCCACCTTATCCCTCGTCTCCTCCCACCCCGACGCCGCCGCTCGCCCGCGCCTGCGCCTGCTGCCGCCCACGCACCCGACGGCCGCCGCCTGCGCACCTCCCCTGCCTCCTCCGAGCACCTGCCTCGGCCTCCTCCGCCGCCGCTGCGCCCGTCCCCTGCCTCCTCCGGCGCCGCCACGCCCGTCCCCTGCCTCAGCTCCTCCTCCCCCACCGGCGACCTCCGCCGGACGCCCGCCGCCCGCGCCTGCGCCCGCCGCCGCCGCCTAGGAGCCCGCCTAGCCCCAAATCGACGCGGTGCCCCTCCGATTAGCGCCTAATCGCGCCTAATCGCCGCCTAGGCGCCGCCTAGCTGAACTTGGATTGGAACACGACATGCTAAGCAGAGGTTGTAAACACATTACTGAAACAAATGTTCAGAGAATATGAGGCACCGTCATACTATAGACAAAGTTGCTCAAGTTCATAATTTAATCTTGGTGCTACAATGTTCTTGGTTTTTCCTTTTTGGGATTCAGTCAGACTGACCTGCTTGTTTACGAGAGCAAAGAGTTCGCCAAAATGTTGCAGACATAGAGTAGTCGGCTCTATTAGCTTAGCAAATGATTGAGATAGAATATTTTTTCAGATAGAGGAATAGTATATTTTTCCCGGCCTTATCACAATTGATACCGAATATGAGCAGGATAAATTAGGAACTCACGAGGATGTTGAGCTTGTCGCCGAAGCGGCCGGCGACGTCGCGGAGCAGGCGCTCGCGCTGCTCCCGAACGGACACGTCGCAGACGGAGCAGGTGACCCGGAACCCCTTGGCCTCCCACTCCTTCAGTCGCTCGCCCAGTTCTTCCTCCTTGCGGGAGCAGGTGTGCACGGCCGCCCCCAACGCCGCCAGCTCCTCCACCACCGCACGCCTACGAACGAAGCCATGGCATGCAAGCAGGCTCAATTGGTTGACCCCGGACTGAAATCTGAGGAGATGGGAGTTGCGAGTCAGTTACCCGATGCCGCGGGTGCCGCCGGTGACGAGGGCAGCCGTGCCGTGGAGAGCCCACCTCCCGGAGGCGGCGGTGTTGTCTGCCGTGGCCATCTCCCAGCCAGGCCGGCTATCTATCTGCCTCTGCCTCAGCGGTTCCCCGTAGAAACCAAGTGAAGCGGGCAAACTGCTAGTGCGCACCATTGGCCATTTTGGACGGCACGACGTGTGGGTTACCATATGACGCGACGTGCGGGTTACCATATGACACCTGGGTCCCAAATGTTCCGGTACATGCAGAGTGGCCACTGCAACCCCGTAACAGAACGGCGTGACCCAAACAATGTGGTACGAGTTTGCGCAAAAAAAATTATGGTACGAGATTTTGTACCGTGTGTGCCCGATTTAACATCGCGGCACAACCTGGCTTGACTGCCTCCATCAATTGGTAAGACTTTTTTTAAGTAAAACTTGTACGTATATCAGTTCGAGCATTCAACTGAGTGTTTACACAGAATTTAACCGACGTTATTTTTTAGTAGTAGGAGACATCCTCATCGACGGTAAATACTTAACGGCGCTTCGCAAGAAGAAATTGACTTTGATTGGATTAAGATACTTTAGATAATACATGTGTATTCATGTTAATGGTGTTTTGAGAAAAATTGACTTTACTTCGATTAGGACACTTTTGAGAAAGATGAAATGTTTGTGGTCTTGTACTCTTGTCCGGTGGTCATGGAACTACATTCATTCTTCATTGTCGGTTATTCCCTCCGTCTTAAAAAAAAATACAACCCTTGCTTCTCAATAAGCCAAATAATTTAAAATTTAACCAAATTTATATAAAATAACTACTATTTATGTCTACAAATAAGTTTGATATGAAAATATATGACACAATTAATATTTTATATCATAAACATTAATATTATCTCCTATCCTTTTGTTTCAGGGAGTTCTCTAATCATCCTCCTCCACTCTATTTTTAGAGGGTCTTTAGAAAACTTTATGTATTTAGGGTTATTAGAGCATCTCCAGCCCAATGACTAAACACCCCCTTCCAATTTTTTAGTCACTCGGGGCCAAAAATGACTCTCCAATGGGGTGACTACCCAGGTGACTAAAATTGGTTGCCCACTAAATTTTGGGGCAAAGCCCACAAATCTAGGGACCCTCTATCCTATCTCTATCTCTCCTCCCCCCCTCTCTCTCTCCTCTCTCTCCCCTC
>OAMR01000252.1:100853-124626 GCA_900205405.1 Echinochloa crus-galli | reverse complement strand
GCGCGGTGAGGGGGAGGGGACGGGGAGGCGGCGGCGGAGGGAGAAGGGAGCGGGGGAGAGCGTGGCCGGCGGAGGGAGAAGTGAGCGGCGATGGGAGGAGGGCTAACCCTAGCACACGTGTGCGGCGCGGTTTTATTCTCTGTGCCACTTCATGGGCCGGCTAAAAGGCCGCTGCGGCCCAAGCCCAGGTTGCTCTCGAGTTTGCTTCTCATTGAAAATGATGTTTGCATGCTAGTTTTCATTCCACAAAGGTGACACGGTAAATGAACCGCGTCGCCAATATACTCGGTTATAGGAGACGTGTGTTTATTGGGACGCGTCTCCTATATGTAAGGCAGTCATAGGCGACGCGGTTCATTAAGAAGTGTCGCCTATTAAGGTACATAGAAGACGTCGTATTGCCTCTACAAATTTATTGGTGACGCGTCTGGTAAATCCGCGTCTCCAATATCTTATTGGTGACGCGTTTAATTAAATGTCTCCTATTAGTGGTCTTCTTTAACGAGTTTTTACATAGTGGCGTCGATCGTCTGGTATCGACAGGTACTGCCATTCATTGTTCCGCAGAAGTCAAACGCCAAATATATGCATGCTAGCAACTTGCATTGGAAAAGCTATAGCGCGGCGAAAACACGCAAGCATTTTTGGTCAAAAGCTTGTTTAAAGAACAAGTCCGCGGATCACAGTATCACTGAGACTCTGAGAGCAAGAGGGAGCGTGTGGATATACACGAGGATTTTGGCGCCACATGGTAGAGAGGCCAGACTTGAGTTCTTCCGCCAGTACGATCGACAGCTCGGCATCATCCGTTGGACCCGACGCCGCGGCAGTCGCAGCCATCGCCCTACGCGGCGTAACCGCTGATGTAATCGCGTGCACCCCGCGGTCCTTCGCCGCGTACTACACGAGTTGTCCTGCGCTCTCCGGCGGTGCAAGTGCAATGCCCGGCCAATAATCTGAACACGCCGGATTCGATTCGTCAGCGCGGCGGCAAGGAAGGAAAAGGCAACAGGCGACGACCAACCGCCAACGCAATGCAAGGAGCGAGGCAAGTGGCAAGGCAGCTCAAAAAGTCTCGGGCCGGCTTTGCGGCGGCGGGCCGGCCGCTCCGACGGCGCGCGATAGGTACGGTGGATGTTTCAGCTCCATGACCATGCATGCATGCCGACGCCGGCACATTGAAAAAAAACTAATTACATGGTTTTAATGTACATGACGAGACTAATCTTTTGAGCCTAGTTAGGTCATGGTAGGAAAATGTTTACCACAAACAAACGAAAAGTGCTACAGTGCGCTACAGTGTCACAAAACTTTCTCTACCTTTTTTTGAAACTAAACACACCCAAAATTCTGGAGGCAGAGTTGTGGAGAAGGGCTGGGTCACTGACGGAGTCAAGTTTCGGCAGCTTCTTTAGGGGTCCGATTGGTTGCTGTATGACCCTGGCCTGGCTCGCATCCATGAACCAGGCTCCCGTGAGCCAGGCTGGGTGCATGCAAATTCTTGTGTTTGGTTGTCTGTACGTGACCAGCCTGGTTGAGAAGAGATGATGTTTGGTTACCTGTATGTATCAGGTCACATGAGATAAGATTAGCAAAAATAAATAACTTTATAATGTTTAAATTATTAAGTTATGTTTTAGTGGCTTTATTTTACCTTCATAAATCTTAATATAATTTAAAATATATTAATATTACTTAATATATGATAATTATATGCTAATAACATCATTATAGTAGGCTAATCTCGGCTCCCGCGAGCCAGCCCGCCAGAAACGGCCGATCCCGGCGTTTCCAGCGAGCCTGGCCGAGGGGCGTACGGCTGCATGCATGCAGCCAGGCCCAGCCGCTGCCCAGGCATCCATTCACCATCTGCATGCATGCGGCGAGCCTGTTCAGGGCGGATGCACCCAACCAATCGGACCCTAGGCTGCTCGCACCGGCGCCCGGGATCCCGCACGGTGGCGTGCATGCCGTGCGGAATCCAGTCTGTGGCCTGCAGCGGGGCACTCGGTAAAATATCGGGCGCCCCTCCACCCCCACGCACGCCAAGGCTGGAGGGTGTCGTGGCCTCGTGGCCCCGTGCAACACGTATGCAGGTGGACATCCGCGGCGATGCGTACGGGATGCTGGCGGCCCACCCGGTGGCGCCGCTGGTGTCGCTGCACCACCTCGACCATATCCAGCCCATCAGCCCGCGGGGCAAGACGGCGCTGGAGGCGGTCCGGCCCTGGTGGGCGCGTCCCGCTCGACCCGGCGCGGACGCTGCAGCAGAGCTTCTGCTACCAGCGCGGGCCGGGCTACAAATGGGCCGTCTCCGTCGCGTGGGGCTACACCGTGCAGCTGTACCCGTGGGCCGTGGCGCCGCACGACCTGGAGGTCCCCCTGCAGACGTTCCGGACCTGGCGGAGCTGGGCCGACGGGCCGTTCGTGTTCAACACGCGGCCGCTGAGCCCGCGCGACGCGTGCGCGCCCCGCCATGTTCTTCCTCAGCGGCGCCCGGAACGAGACGGCGCGCGCCACCGTGACGGAGTACGCGAGGCACGCCGCCGATCCCTCGACGAAGGAGTGCGACAAGGCCAGCTTCCGCGCTGCGTCCACGGTGCACACGGTCAGGGTCGTCGCCCCAGGATGAGCGAGAGCGACTGGAGACGGTAAGTGCCGGCGGCCGGCGGCGTCTCGGTCTCGTCGTTCTGAACCGACGCCGCCTTTGCTGCGGAGCCATGGTTGCTTAATATATATATGTGCTCTTCGATATGTGTTCAGGCTCCGCGGCGGCGGTGCTGCAAGACAGGCGGACGAGGTGGGGCTCGGTGCTGGAGGTGCGGATAGTGGAGGGGGAGGGGACGGGGAGGCGGCTGCGGAGGGAGAAGGGAGCGGGGGAGAGCGTGGCCCGGCGGAGGGAGAAGTGAGCGGCGATGGGAGGAGGGCTAACCCTAGCACACGTGTGCGGCGCGGTTTTATTCTCTGTGCCACTTCATGGGCCGGCTAAAAGGCCGCTGCGGCCCAAGCCCAGGTTGCTCTCGAGTTTGCTTCTCATTGAAAATGATGTTTGCATGCTAGTTTTCATTCCACAAAGGTGACACGGGTAAATGAACCGCGTCGCCAATATACTCGGTTATAGGAGACGTGTGTTTATTGGGACGCGTCTCCTATATGTAAGGCAGTCATAGGCGACGCGGTTCATTAAGAAGTGTCGCCTATTAAGGTACATAGAAGACGTCGTATTGCCTCTACAAATTTATTGGTGACGCGTCTGGTAAATCCGCGTCTCCAATATCTTATTGGTGACGCGTTTAATTAAATGTCTCCTATTAGTGTGTCTTCTTTAACGAGTTTTTACATAGTGCGTCGATCGTCTGGTATCGACAGGTACTGCCATTCATTGTTCCGCCAGAAGTCAAACGCACAAATATATGCATGCTAGCAACTTGCATTGGAAAAGCTATAGCGCGGCGAAAACACGCAAGCATTTTTGGTCAAAAGCTTGTTTAAAGAACAAGTCCGCGGATCACAGTATCACTGAGACTCTGAGAGCAAGAGGGAGCGTGTGGATATACACGAGGATTTTGGCGCCACATGGTAGAGAGGCCAGACTTGAGTTCTTCCGCCAGTACGATCGACAGCTCGGCATCATCCGTTGGACCCGACGCCGCGGCAGTCGCAGCCATCGCCCTCACGCGGCGTAACCGCTGATGTAATCGCGTGCACCCCGCGGTCCTTCGCCGCCGTACTACACGAGTTGTCCTGCTGCTCTCCGGCGGTGCAAGTGCAAATGCCCAGTAATCTGAACACGCCGGATTCGATTCGTCAGCGCGGCGGCAAGGAAGGAAGAGGCAACAGGCGACGACCAACCGACCAACGCAATGCAAGGAGCGAGGCAAGTGGCAAGGCAGCTCAAAAAGTCTCGGGCCGGCTTTGCGGCGGGCGGGCCGGCCGCTCCGACGGCGGCGCGATAGGTACGGTGGATGTTTCAGCTCCATGACCATGCATGCATGCCGACGCCGGCACATTGTACATGTTTGTCAAACCTTGTGTGGTCTCTCCTTTGCTTCGTTTGCAAGGGAAGCAACGAAGGAAGCATCGATTCTTCGTGCATGCTCAAGGCAGAGAGAAAGCTATAGCTCTAGTTCACACATTCTCAGGTGAGGGAAGAAAAAAGTTCGGGGACAGAGAGTCGTGGGTGGCTAATGGTCTACTGGATTTAGTGGAGAAAAATTAGCGGTGATTCCGACCTGCCCGATCAAGACCTAACACGATCGAGGTCTCAAAAGGAAAGGAAAAATAGGGTGAGAGAGTGAGAGTGAAGCATCTGATAGCAGACGCTACGCAACACGGCTTTTCCTGCTGATGGCAATAATTATGGCCTTTCTGCGTAACAACGGAGGCTAATGGCTCTGCGACTGCTCCTCGACGCTGACGGGTGAAGTCACCTGTCGAGAAAAACCACGGCCGGACCCAGCGAGAACCACCCCGACCCGACCCCCCAAAGTTCGCGAGCGATGCCGACCCGAGATGTCCCGGCCGTGGCGGGGTCGCTTCCCAGCACACTGCCCGCCCGAAAATCAAACCATTAACAACACGGCGTTGAAGATGCAGGCGGCGGCAATGCTGGCATGGATGCGCGGCGAGGCTGATGACGGGCGGTCGGGGCGGGCACTTTGCGGCCGGGGCGGGCGCCTTGGTGCTGGCTGCCCGACCGGCCGTGATTGGCCATCGTGGGCCTGGCGCGCCTCTGCCGATCGGCGGCGGTCAGGTGGCTGTGGCTGCAACAACGACCGGTGTGGTGGCGTCAGCGGCGATCGGGGCCCGCTGGTCCTTTTGACCCAGGCCTTGGTGGCCTGGAGATGGAGGAGGCGGTGGCGCCCGGCGCGGGCAACTGTGGTTTGGCAAGACGGTGGTGCTCCTCTTCTCTTTCTTGACAGATTGCTGGTCCGGCGCCTCCTTGGTGGTGGGGTTGGGGGCTATCAGACACTTACCTGTCGTGCCATGGTTGCGCCTTAGGCTGTGCTGGGCTACTCCCGGCTATGATGTCGTGCTGACGAGGGGTGCGAGCTCCTGTCTTTGGTTGAGAGTGCGGCAGGACGGATGTTCCGGGCGCAAGCCTCTATTGTCGGTGGCAATGGTGACGACGCCCTCGTGGCAGGGCGTCGCTTTCCCTGTTGAGGGCATCATTGATGTGACCTTGTCCTTGCAGCAAGGGGTTCTCAGAGCGAAAACCCAGTCCACTGTGGACGTGTGAGACTGCGCCATTGGCGTCGTGCCCTTCTTGAAGGCGCCGCATCTAGAGACCAACATCGGCTCGTGGCAGTGGGGGGCGGTCGGCTGGTGGTTGCCTGGTGTGTTGCGGCTTGGGTGGTGTGCTTGTTCCGTGTTAGCAAGGAGATGCTGAGGGCCCATGGGGGTGTAGCCTTAGGTTGGCGCGCTTGGTGCTGTGGTGATCTCGGTGACGGCTGGGGGAGGTGTTGCTCTCAGAGCAAGTTCATGTATACGAGTCCTTGGCAGAGGAGCTAGGCGTTGGATGAGGCGAGACCCCCACGCAGAGTGGTCATGATCAGTGGTTTCATTGGTGCTGCGATGAGAGTTTTCTGTCGAAGCAACGTCTGAGCTGGGGGATCGACGACCGAGTGGGTATGGCTTGACGGTGATAGCCCATGGTGGAGGAGTTCAGGTGGCTACCTGTGCTTGCAGCGGGTCACGGCTTCGGACGTGGCAGATCGGTGGCTTTTTGTCTCTTCTCCCAGGTTGTGGTGATGTAGTGTCTTGTTGTGTGCATTGTTTGTGTGTGTGGTGGTGTTCGCTTCGGCGCGTGATGTTCAATCGCTCCTTTTTAAATGATATGGCAGTGCTCCTGCCTTTACTTTCAAAAAATAAGTGATGGATTCTGACAAGGAGTACCGATGCCCTGCTGGCCCTGCAGGTCCGTCGATTAGCAGGGGCAGGGTGGGCGACCGCACATCCGCACTGCACCCTCCAATGGCCTCCAGCTTATAGCTAATCCTCCCTCTTATCCTAACAATTTGAAGATGGTTGTCCAATGAGAGAGAATGCTTGAGAGAAGATCTAGACCGTAAGCTTCTATGGTGTTGTAATTCTAAGTGTGCAATTTGGTGTGAATGGAAGAAAGTTTATCTCACTTGGGACACAATATGAGGTGGATATAGAAAAAGTTAAACTGGTGTATTATTTAGAGGTATAGATTAGGGGTATAGATAGAAGAGAAGATTTAGACCGTACGCTTCTCTGGTGTTCTAATTCTAAGTGTGCAATTTGGTGTGGATGGAAAAAAGTGTGGATATAGAAAATGGTGTGGATGGAAGAAAATTTGTCTCACTGGGACACAAGATGGGGTGGATATAGAAAAAGTTAATCTGGTGTATTATTTAGAACAACTCCAAGAGACTGCCTAAATGGCTCTCCAATCCAAATTTTGGCTATTCAACGCAAAAAATTCCCTGTAACAAACTAGCGATCCGACTCTCCAAGCCATCTGGCTCTTCAAATTGCCCCTCTCGCTAGCTAAATTTGACTAGTTTGGGATGATGCTTGGGATCCCGGTGTTAGTGTGTGGAGAGGGATTTGAAGAGTGGAAAATGGAGAGTGTGGAGAGGGATTTGAAGAGTGGAAAATGGAGTCTGTTGAAATGAGATGCTGAATATGAAGTGAAATTTTTATGCAGATATAAACAGAGAGCCAGATAAAGAGCTGAAAATGAAGAGTCTCCTGAAGATGCTCTTCGGTATAGATATAGGGCATGTTTGGAAGAGCTACATCTGATCCTATATGAGAGCTGATTCTCTAAGAGAAGTGATCCTGTAGGTGAAAATGATTCTTTTTAATCCTCCAGCATAAACTCTCAAAATCAGGATGGAGAATCACTTCACAGAATCAGGAAAAGCTACTTTTTTCAGCTCCCAGCCTCTTAGTTCATTCCAGAAAATCAGTATAAGGAATCAGCAGAGAATCACTTATATTCAGAAAACCGTTTGGGCCATAGATTAGGGGGTGAGCCGCAGGTGAAACGCTCTGCCGTCAGGCTGCTCGCACCAGAGCGCTACGTTGGCTCGTTTACTGATTTTCTCCCGTTTCCACCCCTGCAGTGGCTCTCGCATCGCGAACGGGATGCGCTATCACGGCTCTGAAACCGGAAAATAGAGAGAGAAAGAGGAACCACACTGCGGCCACGTCGGCACACGGCCCGCACGCCGCGCGCCCTCCCAACCGAAGTGCCGAGTGTGCCCCCAGTGCTGGCCGGCCGTCGGCCGCCTCGCCCGCCCGCCGCCGCCTCGCACCGCCTGCCAGCGCCCTGGCCTCCTTGCACCGCCGCCGCCGAGCTCCTTGAGGCCGGGGCACCGCCGCCGCCGGGTTCTCCTCACCACCGCCCGTGCGCCGCCCGGCCGTCCGGTCGCCCGTCGCGAGTATCCGCCGCGAGTCCCGCCCGCTGTCGCAACCGGCCCGCCCACGTGGGTGGAGGATAGCTACAGACCGCTTCGACGACCTCGCCCGCCGCTTCGACGCGGGGACGGTCGGCGCGGCGGGGGAAGATAGGTGTCCAGCACGTCGGCGGTGTGTATAAGAGACAGGAGCCGCGTCGCGTTGTCGACGAGGACGAGGCGCGCGCCGCCGCCGCCCGTCGTGCTCGCCCGTCGCATTTGCCGCCGGCGGAGCGGAGGAGGTTGGCGACGACGGAGCACGACAGCGAGGTCCTGGCGCGGGCACGCTCCTTCGGCGATGCGACGACGACGAGGATCGGTGTCGGGGCTTCGGCTCGTCGCGGTGAAGCTCCTGGTGACTTTAGTTTGCCCCGACGGGCAGCGGATGCGGCGAACCAGCGATGGCGACCTCGGCGGCTCGGCGATGGGGAGCTCCCATGGTGAAGCGACGAGGACGAGCGGGGGATTGGGTGCGTCTCGCCATGGGGATGCTCGGGGTGGTCTCGGCTTCGCCCGGGAGGGCTCGACGGCGGCGAATCGGGGACCAAAGGCGGGCGTCGACGCTTCTTGCTCCGGTCAGCTCCTGGCGGTGGCGCTGCGCTCAGATGAGGCGAGGCGAGGCGGTGCGTGGGGGAGGAAAAAAAGAGGGGGCACAAGGCTTTAAGGGCGCCAGGGCAGCCCTAGGCGTGCGTGCCCCGGGGTGCGGAAGGAAGAGAGGAGGGGGAAGGAGAGCGCGGTGGAAGAGAGATAGAGTGGAGAGAGGAAGGGGAGAAAAAGAATAAAAACGAAAAGTTTATGGCCCCACGACTAGTAGTTGGATTAGAGAGTGAGGTAGAGTTTGAACGAGTGCGAAAGAAAGTAGTATAGAGTAGAGAATCTCGATGACCAGGATAGAATATTTTTTTTAAAGGGTAAAGTAGAGTTTCACCAGTGCAAACAGCCTCAGATCGATCTAACGGTTTGACCCAACCTAATTCTACTCAACATGAATACATACATAGAAGCAACTAGAGTACCTGCTCTTATGATATTTATGATAAGCACGTGTCTGGTATCTTTCAAGGCCATCTAAGCAAGTGAAAATAATAAAGAATATTATTGGCAAGGCCATCTAAGCAAGTGAAAATAATAAAGAATATTGTTGGCATGCGCATACACTAGCAGACAAAATTGGCATGAACAAAGTTTTGATCTATACATAAACAAAGCATCACAGGCATGGACAAGTGCAAAAAAGATAGAAAATAAATAACATTGGCATGGATAAGTTCTCAGACTTCTCAAATAAAATCATTAGCATGGACAAGTGCTCAGATAAAATAGATACTCATCATTAGTATAGACAGGTTCTCAGGTAAATTAGAAAGTAGTCATTAGCATGGACAAGTGCTCAGACAAAATAGAAAGTCATCATTGGCATGGACCTTAATACTCAGATTTAATACAACAACGACAACCAGTGGTTACCATCACAGATCTTGCCAAGCAATCAAAGAATCGCCATATATTTCACATCAAAATGAGATGTAGGAAGTACCAACCGCAAGATTTATAGAACGAAATGAGTAAACACAAACATAGAGCGGGGAAGAAGGAAGTTTCATAGTTTAACCGCAAAAGCACCAAGCAGGCAACTGACACAGAAGGAAATCACAGCACCAACGGACAGAGCACAAACAGATCTGCGTCTCTACACACAAAATAAAATAAATGTTACTACATACCAGCACATAGCAGCACATATTGAAATCCGTAAGACAAGAACTCAATTTCGTACCTTAGCAGTATTCATAATCACAGATCTACTCGGTGGCTGTACAAACAACATGATTTAAGTGAGAGATCCGACAAGGTTTGCATCTACCACTATTAAATCAGCAAAAAATAGAGAAAATCAAGGGGGGACTGAAGAAATCACTTCCTTTTCACTGGTGGTCCTTCCGAATCGCAACCGCGCATCAAAACACAAAGGAGGAGAGGATTACGGTCAGATCTTCAACAATACGCAAGAGTAGAGGCGAGACCGGGGAGGGGTAGTGCGGCGGAGATACCTGGTGATGGAAGGAGCGGTGGAGGGAGGAGCGAATGGCAAGAGACGAAAGGAGTGGCGTCGGAGGGACGAGCGAATGGTGAAAGCCGAAGAAACTGACGACGGGGATGAGATTTATGGGCGGTGAATGGCGTGCATCGGGCAGTAACCCTAGGGTACTCCCGCGCGAACGCGCACCGCGGCCAAAATCCTCGCGCCCTCAGCCTGCCTGCAGCACGCTTCGCCTCCCCGCACAGCGCGAGCCAGGCTCTAGAAACGGCGAAAATAGCCGCACCGCCCGTGCCTGATCGAGGGGACTGTTTTGCATCGCGGCCTGGCCCAACCGTTGGTGGAGGCAACCGAACACGGGCTCATTGCATCCGCCGAGCCTGGCTGGGTTGGATCCAGCCATCCAAACGCACTCTAATATCACGAGCTGGATAGAAGGAAACGCTAACCCACCGAATATAGTTGGCCAAACGGCCCGTACCAGCACTACACAGCTCTATATGGCACGATACTATATGGCACGACACTAAGTAGCACGATTGATTAGCCGTGCCATGCCACTTAGTGCTATCGCGCCGAACTCTCGGCCCAGGCACATCACTAAGCCTTTTCAATAGTGCCGTGCGGGCCCTATGGCACGACAATGCCGATCGTGCTAATGCCAGCCCAAGCACTAGGAGCAATCGAAGAAACAAGAAGAAATCATCATTGAACTCACCAAACTTAATGAATCCACACACATACATACACAAACACCAAATCTATCACACGAAATGCAAACACAAATATCAAATCCGAAAGCGGTGGATGAATTCCGGCCATGGCAACCCCCGACGGCGGCGGCGACAACGCAGATCTGACCATGAGCCCTCGACGACGGCGGTGGCTATCGGCGTCCGGCGCTCCCGGCCGTGACCACCACCTTCAGCGGGCGACGCTTCGGCCAGTGTGGGCGTGCGGCTCCCAGGCGGCCAGCCGTGGCCGCCCGACGGGGACGGGCGCGAACAGCCGGTGTGGGCGTGCGGAAGGAGAGGGAGGGCGGCAGCGCTCGGGGGAGGAATGGGGAGGTGCATAGGGTTTCGGTATTTATGTGATTTCGTTGGACCGGGGGGGGGAGGGGGGTTGTTGGGTTAGGCCGTGCCTCCGCCCGGGCCGCCCTAGTGCCAAAGGCCGGGCCGGCCCATTATCCATGCTCGTGCTAGTTCCACGGACCGAGATTGCGGCCCAGGCACGGCCCTGGGCCAGGCACTAGCACGACACTGTCACTATTGCTACGGGCCGAGCCGTGCTTCGGCCGTGCTGAATAGGGCCGGGCTAGTGCCGGCCCAGCGGGCCTGGCCTGTTTGGCCAAATATACCGCCAAACCGACAGCCGTCTCTTCCCTGTCTCCCACCAGGACACAAGGGAGTGGGCGTCGCTGACGCTGCGAGACTCCTGCCGTTTTCCGAACCCTAATCCACAAATTCCGCACCCCCTTCAAGCCGCCGCCCCACGCCGGCGAGACCACCAGGCCGGAGGCCGCGCTTCCTCGCCGTCCACACTCGCCGTCCGTCCAAGGCTCTCTGGTCTTCGTGGTTGTTCGCGATCCGTTCTCTCCCGCCGTACTCGACTGCTGGCGCTCCGGACTCTCAGGTCAGCCCACGCCGCTCTTCTTCCTTACTGACTTTTTTTATACGTTATTTGGTGCTTGATCTGCAGCACTTGTTTTACTTGTTCTCTTCGTCTGTGATCCGTTCTGGCCCGTCGCCTCGACTGCTCGTGCTCCGGACTCACAGGTCAGCCCACGCCGCTATTCTTCTCTACTTTGCGGCTTCGAGTTCGAGACAAGGTGAGCCAAGGTTGCTTCTGTAGATTGATTTTTTTGATACGTTGTTTGTGCTTGATCTGCTGCAGTTGTTTTGCTCGTCCTCTAGTCCCTGGTGATGCAGATTGCATCGTCGCGGGAGTGGTGGTCGGTGAACAATGTTGCGCAGAAGTTTTTCTCTTATTTCGAGGAAAACCAGCACGTGCGGTTATCATCGAATCCATTGATTCCCGTTGGTGACCCCAATGTGCCCCTCATTCACAATTGTTTGAAGCGGTTCAAGGTGGCCATTGATGGCAGCTGGAGGCATCGCATATGCTATTCTCTGAGGTGCGTTACTGCTGCTAGCGACGAGGATGTGACATCCTTCAGAAGCGACTCCACCTACCATCGACTCACCGAAATTCTTGGGAGTTGGTCTTTTGGGGACGACATCAAAGAGAAGGCCATCGGGTGTTCATTCAGTCTCTTGTGCAAAGTAACGGCTTCTGCTCACTCATTATTTCTTTGTTTCTGTGCAGTCTTGCTGCGTGGGTTGTGTTAATGGTGAAAGGTTTGGGTATAGTTTATGAAGTAGGAATTGTAACACCCGAATAAAAAGAAAAGTTGGGACCTATATATTCCTTGCTATCTCCAATCTGATTTAGGGCAGCAGATAGGGACACCTGAGTAAAAAAGAAAAAATACCATGAAAAATAGGGTCCAGAAGAAAAATAGGGTCCAGAATTGTCCGATGTTGTATTTAGTTATTGTTAGGCTACCTTCTTATTATGTATTGTTGGCTCATTCTTTAACATGCAGATATACAAGTTACCTCAATCCAGGATATATGCCACTTACTGTAGTGGGGACATGTCCTCTCGATTGAGTCCAGACAATGAGTCAAAAAAAATATTGCAGAAATATCTCGAGGAAGAAAGAATCTTGCCTTCTATGTCCAAGGTACATGTAATGTCTTATGAATTTAACTTTGAATTTATGTGGACATTTACCGACTGATACATTCTTTTTTCTGTGCTTGAATAGGCTGATTTTTGGATGAATGGTGAATGTGGTCCCTGTGGGCCATGCATTGGATTTTTCTGCAATTCTTCGGACAGCCAAGAGGGTGCTGGTTCTGAGATATGCCGTCTTGTGTTTGTCGAGGTAAGATTTCTATTCTTTTGCGAGGATCTTCTTCATACATAAATGAAGTTTGTTATATGTAATGAATTGTTAAGTTCTATTGCCACACAGTGTCTGTGCTTATACTCACCTATATATTTTCTTTTCAATTTTTAGTACAATAGGCAAGCAGATGGTGTCTTGGTTCCTTTAGAGACTAAGTATGTCTTAACCGGGGTTAATCTTGAATGTTTGGCTGCAATTCTTCAAGATAAAAAAAGCCATTATGAGTTAGATAACTACGCTGCTTTACTTGCAGACATCTACTATGTAAGTTTTCCATATCCATACTTAAAAGTTACCTTTTGTTGCAAATGATAACTGGCTGTGTAAAATTGATTTCCACGGTCAATGACATGTAACAATGACTTGATATGCATATATGCAGCATGCTGGACCAGGAATTGAGAACTACTCTGGTAAAATTGGTGCTGCTGATACAGGTGGAGTTGATACGGCGTATCGCCTCCTCGCAGATCACACAAGGGTGATAGCTGTTGCTAATTCTCCCCATTCCCAGCTTGGTAAGTGAGTTATGTTTTGGTTGGTCATGAATGTTAATAATTACAACATCAACGCATCTATTGTATTTTTTTTGTTCATGAACACATAGAAAAAAATACAATTATTGGTCATTTTTAAGGAATAAATCAGACCATGACCATGTACCAACATGATTGTGTAATAACTTATTACATCAATACCTTTTACTTTCTTTTGTCATTGCATTGTTGCTATTGTGTTAAAAATGATATGCATCTTTATGAATACCAGGGATAGGTAACAAAGGTCGAGAGTATTTCCTAAAGTGTGCCGACATACAGGTTATGCAATATGGCCACAAAGTACTTAAGATTGAGATTGATGACTACGATGAGTAAGAACGATACTTTTATTTGAATCTGTGCTTTATTTTACATGTATTACTACAAAAACAGTTTTCCATGTTTATAAAAGTATTTTGAATAATGTATTCTCACACATTATAAACTTTGGATTTTAATATATGTTTGTTATTTCTTATAATTATATTATGTGGTATGCCAGTATGGCTTATTTGATGCTATTGTATGTCAGTCTGCATGATTTTCAGTATGAGTCATCGATAACAAAATTCTTTATTTTTGCTTCCTGCTGTATCGAGTTTTCGCCTTGTGTATCCTCAGAAGTATCTTCCCAAGAAGTTTGTTTTGAGACTAAAGGTTGGTGTCTGCATATCTGTTATTTTGCACCCTGCTGTATTAGTTTTATGTCGAGATTACTTATGCTTGGAGCTGCATGCTGTCATCTCATAGTGTGCAGTTACCACTTCTACCTTTGCTGTGCGCTTCTTTACTGCTAGTGAAAATAACGTTCAAGATGAAACCTGTAAAATATGCTCAGGATATTGATTCTATGACTGGGTTGAGTCAAGTGGGTATAAAGTAGTGTTTACTGTTGATCTCTGGATGAGAAGATATAGCTTTTTTTACTCGACCCATCTGTTTTTGCTTCTGTTAACATTGGCATTGTGTCCTTTATGTTCCATCTTCTGCCATTTCTTGTTAGTTCTTGCCATTCTGTCATGCAACTTCTGTTCCAAGTAGAGTAAACATACTTATTGTGGGTTTATGGAAATAATGCATGTCATCTATGTTTACTGCATGTGAGTTGGTACTCAAATTTATTTATCTTCCTTGATAGTTTAACCGCAAAAGCACCAAGCAGGCAACTGACACAGAAGGAAATCACAGCACCAACGGACAGAGCACAAACAGATCTGCGTCTCTACACACAAAATAAAATAAATGTTACTACATACCAGCACATAGCAGCACATATTGAAATCCGTAAGACAAGAACTCAATTTCGTACCTTAGCAGTATTCATAATCACAGATCTACTCGGTGGCTGTACAAACAACATGATTTAAGTGAGAGATCCGACAAGGTTTGCATCTACCACTATTAAATCGGCAAAAAATAGAGAAAATCAAGGGGGGACTGAAGAAATCACTTCCTTTTCACTGGTGGTCCTTCCGAATCGCAACCGCGCATCAAAACACAAAGGAGGAGAGGATTACGGTCAGATCTTCAACAATACGCAAGAGTAGAGGCGAGACCGGGGAGGGGTAGTGCGGCGGAGATACCTGGTGATGGAAGGAGCGGTGGAGGGAGGAGCGAATGGCAAGAGACGAGGGGGGGGGTGTTGTTGGGCTAGGCCGTGCCTCCGCCCGGACCGTCGTAGTGCCAAAGGCCGGGCCGGTCCATTAGCCGTCCCGTGCTAGTGCCACGGACCGAGATTGCGGCCCAGACACGGCCCTGGGCCAGGCACTAGCACGGCACTGACACTATTGCTACGGGCCGAGCCATGCTTCGGGTCGTGCTGAATAGGGCCGGGCTAGTGTCGGCCCAGCGGGCGTGGCCCGTTTGGCCAAATATACCAGGGAATCCTATATGGCTTCCGGAAGTTTTTTTACCTACCTAGCTTCTAATGTTTGACATTCGTGCATGAATCCTCATCCATAGGATTTTTTCCTCAATCCCCCTCCCCCTCCTGCTCCGCGTCTCCGCCGCCGAACGCCTCCTCTTCCTCGAACTTGCCGCGCCGCCGCAACCGAGCTCCTCCCTTCCTCACGCTTGCTGCGCGCTGCGGTCGTGGGCCTCCGCTTCCTTGCGCATGTCGCATCCGCCGCCGCTGCCGCCCATATCATGCTCGTCGCCGCTGCCGAGCATGTACATGTGCGCCGCCAATGTCTCCTCCTTGGATGTGCCTATGCACTGCTCCTTCTTTTGTCGCCGCTCACTAAGCACCATCGTCGTGACTCCTATGTATCACCGCTGTGATCCCCTATGCAGTGCTTCAAGCGCCGACGATGACAGAGATAAAGATTCAAAAACCTTTTTTTCCTCAAAAATGTTGATCTTTGTTTCAAAAAATGTTGAGTTCACCATTTGGAGATGTTGAAATAGGCTAAAAAAATCTTGAATGTTTTTTTTGCAAAATGTTGATTCGGATTTTAGAAAATGTTGAATATAATAGTTTTAGATGTTGGTAGAGACTTTTAGTTTGATATTGATGGGCTTCAAAGCCATGATTCTGGATGGCGCGACGGAGGACTCATCCGGATGGATGGGGGCGAGCTGATGTCGAGCGGCGCGAGCAACATGACGTAGTGGTGGTGGTGGTGGGCGGAGGGGCGGTACGGCGCGCCGCCGCCGTGCGGTGGTGGAAGACGGCGGTAGGGGCAACGATAGGTAAACGGGGCGGGGGAGCACGCCGGAGAGGAAGAAAAACGAGCAGCGAACGACGGAAGGAAGAAGATGATGAAATTGGGCCTTAATGGGCTTTAAAGATGTGTCTTATTCAGCTTATGTGCGCTGCATAGGAGCCCCAAATATACCACCAAACCTACCAGCCGTCTCTTCCCTGTCTCCCACCAGGAACAAGGGAGTGGGCGTCGCTGCGAGACTCCAGCCGTTTTCCGAACCCTAATCCACAAACTCCGCACCCCCTTCAAGCCGCCGCCGCCCCACGCCGGCGAGACCACGAGGCCGGAGGCCGCGCCTCCTCGCCGTCCACACTCGCCGTCCGTCCAAGGCTCTCCGGTCTTCGTGGCCGTTCGCGATCCGTTCTCTCCCGCCGTACTCGACTGCTGGCGCTCCGGACTCTCAGGTCAGCCCACGCCGCTCTTCTTCCTTACTGACTTTTTTTATACGTTATTTGGTGCTTGATCTGCAGCACTTGTTTTACTTGTTCTCTTCGTCCGTGATCCGTTCTGGCCCGTCGTCCTCGACTGCTCGTGCTCCGGACTCACAGGTCAGCCCACGCCGCTATTCTTCTCTACTTTGCGGCTTCGAGTTCGAGACAAGGTGAGCCAAGGTTGCTTCTGTAGATTGACTTGTTACGTGGGTTGTGTTAATGGTGAAAGGTTTGGGTATAGTTTATGAAGTAGGAATTGTAACACCCGAATAAAAAGAAAAGTTGGGACCTATATATTCCTTGCTATCTCCAATCTGATTTAGGGCAGCAGATAGGGACACCTGAGTAAAAAAGAAAAAATACCATGAAAAATAGGGTCCAGAAGAAAAATAGGGTCCAGAATTGTCCGATGTTGTATTTAGTTATTGTTAGGCTACCTTCTTATTATGTATTGTTGGCTCATTCTTTAACATGCAGATATACAAGTTACCTCAATCCAGGATATATGCCACTTACTGTAGTGGGGACATGTCCTCTCGATTGAGTCCAGACAATGAGTCAAAAAAAATATTGCAGAAATATCTCGAGGAAGAAAGAATCTTGCCTTCTATGTCCAAGGTACATGTAATGTCTTATGAATTTAACTTTGAATTTATGTGGACATTTACCGACTGATACATTCTTTTTTCTGTGCTTGAATAGGCTGATTTTTGGATGAATGGTGAATGTGGTCCCTGTGGGCCATGCATTGGATTTTTCTGCAATTCTTCGGACAGCCAAGAGGGTGCTGGTTCTGAGATATGCCGTCTTGTGTTTGTCGAGGTAAGATTTCTATTCTTTTGCGAGGATCTTCTTCATACATAAATGAAGTTTGTTATATGTAATGAATTGTTAAGTTCTATTGCCACACAGTGTCTGTGCTTATACTCACCTATATATTTTCTTTTCAATTTTTAGTACAATAGGCAAGCAGATGGTGTCTTGGTTCCTTTAGAGACTAAGTATGTCTTAACCGGGGTTAATCTTGAATGTTTGGCTGCAATTCTTCAAGATAAAAAAAGCCATTATGAGTTAGATAACTACGCTGCTTTACTTGCAGACATCTACTATGTAAGTTTTCCATATCCATACTTAAAAGTTACCTTTTGTTGCAAATGATAACTGGCTGTGTAAAATTGATTTCCACGGTCAATGACATGTAACAATGACTTGATATGCATATATGCAGCATGCTGGACCAGGAATTGAGAACTACTCTGGTAAAATTGGTGCTGCTGATACAGGTGGAGTTGATACGGCGTATCGCCTCCTCGCAGATCACACAAGGGTGATAGCTGTTGCTAATTCTCCCCATTCCCAGCTTGGTAAGTGAGTTATGTTTTGGTTGGTCATGAATGTTAATAATTACAACATCAACGCATCTATTGTATTTTTTTTGTTCATGAACACATAGAAAAAAATACAATTATTGGTCATTTTTAAGGAATAAATCAGACCATGACCATGTACCAACATGATTGTGTAATAACTTATTACATCAATACCTTTTACTTTCTTTTGTCATTGCATTGTTGCTATTGTGTTAAAAATGATATGCATCTTTATGAATACCAGGGATAGGTAACAAAGGTCGAGAGTATTTCCTAAAGTGTGCCGACATACAGGTTATGCAATATGGCCACAAAGTACTTAAGATTGAGATTGATGACTACGATGAGTAAGAACGATACTTTTATTTGAATCTGTGCTTTATTTTACATGTATTACTACAAAAACAGTTTTCCATGTTTATAAAAGTATTTTGAATAATGTATTCTCACACATTATAAACTTTGGATTTTAATATATGTTTGTTATTTCTTATAATTATATTATGTGGTATGCCAGTATGGCTTATTTGATGCTATTGTATGTCAGTCTGCATGATTTTCAGTATGAGTCATCGATAACAAAATTCTTTATTTTTGATTCCTGCTGTATCGAGTTTTCGCCTTGTCTATCCTCAGAAGTATCTTCCCAAGAAGTTTGTTTTGAGACTAAAGGTTGGTGTCTGCATATCTGTTATTTTGCACCCTGCTGTATTAGTTTTATGTCGAGATTACTTATGCTTGGAGTTGCTGCATGCTGTCATCTCATAGTGTGCAGTTACCACTTCTACCTTTGCTGTGCGCTTCTTTACTGCTAGTGAAAATAACGTTCAAGATGAAACCTGTAAAATATGCTCAGGATATTGATTCTATGACTGGGTTGAGTCAAGTGGGTATAAAGTAGTGTTTACTGTTGATCTCTGGATGAGAAGATATAGCTTTTTTTACTTGACCCATCTGTTTTTGCTTCTGTTAACATTGGCATTGTGTCCTTTATGTTCCATCTTCTGCCATTTCTTGTTAGTTCTTGCCATTCTGTCATGCAACTTCTGTTCCAAGTAGAGTAAACATACTTATTGTGGGTTTATGGAAATAATGCATGTCATCTATGTTTACTGCATGTGAGTTGGTACTCAAATTTATTTATCTTCCTTGAACAGTGTTCTTCATGGAGTTCTTCAACGTGAAGATACTTTATGTGAAGGGCTCTCAACATTGGACAGACTACTTCAAGATGAACTGACGATCTGCAAAAAAACCGTAGTGGAGGTAATATTGGTTTCAGGATGACCTACGGAAGTTTTTACAGTTAAAATTCGTTGAAGCCCTTTTAGTAATTAAATGCGAAGCTCAGTGAAGAAGTGAGAGTATAATTTTTACATGAAATAAGAACCCATCTAGGATAAAATTTTACTTTTGGTCTATATGATGATATCGACGTACCAGTGTTTCCCTGAGCTGTATTCCCTTATTTGAAACTCAAATATTATATTTTATTTATTATAGACATGAAGTATTGTCATCTTCCATAGTTGTCTGTGTTCTTTGATAAGGAAATTAGCATACTTTTTTTTGTGCCTCTTGGATATTGTGGACATTCATTGTTTCATTTAAATAATTTTTTACCAACTCTTCACCCTCCTCCCTAGTTACGGGAGCAGGAATTGCCGTTTGATCCGGCAAAAAAGAAGAAAAAGAAGAAAGATGTCCCTGCTGTTGTGTGGTATGCGACAAGAGTCATTGAATTCCTGGGTCGGCACACACCCATTATCCTCAAGAAAAAGGATAGACGCTGCTCCCTAGTAGCATTATGTAAGTCAATGTGGCTGCATTTGTTGTCCTTTTCTCTTCCTGTGCATCAACCTTTTTTTCCGTGCCACTGCAGGCAACGTTCTCCTGCTTGGAGGGAAGATAACTCTCAGTTCAGATATCGAGAAGGTGTCAGAGGGCCATCTCATTCATCTTGTCCAGGGTTGTCTTTTGTATGGAGATACACCAATGCAGGTATGCAATTGTTTTCCAAATGATTCGTTCATTAACTCAGAGCTAAGCTACTGTCTACTTAAACTGCAGTTGGAACATAATCTGGAATTATCAGAGTCCCCTCCTCGCAGATCACACAAGGGTGATAGCTGTTGCTAATTCTCCCCATTCCCAGCTTGGTAAGTGAGTTATGTTTTGGTTGGTCATGAATGTTAATAATTACAACATCAACGCATCTATTGTATTTTTTTTGTTCATGAACACATAGAAAAAAATACAATTATTGGTCATTTTTAAGGAATAAATCAGACCATGACCATGTACCAACATGATTGTGTAATAACTTATTACATCAATACCTTTTACTTTCTTTTGTCATTGCATTGTTGCTATTGTGTTAAAAATGATATGCATCTTTATGAATACCAGGGATAGGTAACAAAGGTCGAGAGTATTTCCTAAAGTGTGCCGACATACAGGTTATGCAATATGGCCACAAAGTACTTAAG
The DNA here is from genome assembly GCA_900205405.1 of Echinochloa crus-galli. Lineage (NCBI taxonomy): Eukaryota > Viridiplantae > Streptophyta > Magnoliopsida > Poales > Poaceae > Echinochloa > Echinochloa crus-galli. Next base: position 104,650 of record OAMR01000252.1, on the reverse strand, counting down.
ATTGAGATTGATGACTACGATGAGTAAGAACGATACTTTTATTTGAATCTGTGCTTTATTTTACATGTATTACTACAAAAACAGTTTTCCATGTTTATAAAAGTATTTTGAATAATGTATTCTCACACATTATAAACTTTGGATTTTAATATATGTTTGTTATTTCTTATAATTATATTATGTGGTATGCCAGTATGGCTTATTTGATGCTATTGTATGTCAGTCTGCATGATTTTCAGTATGAGTCATCGATAACAAAATTCTTTATTTTTGCTTCCTGCTGTATCGAGTTTTCGCCTTGTGTATCCTCAGAAGTATCTTCCCAAGAAGTTTGTTTTGAGACTAAAGGTTGGTGTCTGCATATCTGTTATTTTGCACCCTGCTGTATTAGTTTTATGTCGAGATTACTTATGCTTGGAGCTGCATGCTGTCATCTCATAGTGTGCAGTTACCACTTCTACCTTTGCTGTGCGCTTCTTTACTGCTAGTGAAAATAACGTTCAAGATGAAACCTGTGCAGAGCATGCGTGGCAACTTTGACATAAGGCCTATTGATTTTTTCGGCATTTTAACACATATGATCCACCAAAGCAATGATGGTCCATGCGCCCTTATTGCAGTCTGTAAGTGAAATTGGCTTTACTTTTAAATTTTGTATTTTATTTCCTCATGATTTGGATTTATTCTGTATTTTACTACAGGCAATGTTCTGCTGCTCAAGGGAAACATCTATTTTGAACGACATGAAACTGTGGTTTCTGTCGAATTTCTACTTGACCTTGTAAGCTGTCTTCTCAAAGAAAGTCCGAAAATGCAGGTTTGCAACTCTTGCAAATTCAATTTCGGTTGCATTCATGGCCTTCAGCCTTAGGTTGTGCCGTTTTTTTTTCAATAGGTCTATTGTGCTGAAGAACAAACAAAGATATGGGATGTGGTGCCTACTCTAGCTGCAGGCTTTGACATGGATGTTATCTTTGCTAGGTGATTGTAGTATCTTTCCATATTGGTTCTGTCTCTATGCTTTGTTGTTTGTGACAGGCTGCTGGTGTTCTGAAATTTGTGATTTTGATATTGCAGAACTGATGGCTTTACGAGGACACCAGAGTGGTTGCTTCTAGATTGCTTAGATCTCAACATTCGACATGGTTGGATCGCTAGGGTAAGCAAGTTTATCAAGAGCATTAATGGGTGCAAATTTTTTAATTCAGTGCGCAAGCATTTTGTATGGCGTGGCCAGCTAATATCATGATACTAATTATTAGAACTTCGGTCCTAGAGCTTCATTTGAAAGGCTTACACTGGCAGCCAATGAACCCGGTTTTCAGGATGGTTAGTTTTATTTTTTAGCTACATTGTTTGCACAACCTTTTTCATTGTTCTTATGTCTTTTGGTCAATATTTTTAGCGGAGATGGTCAAGAATTTTCTAAGGGGACATCAACTTACTACCGTTGGGTAAAATATCTAATTTTCCTTTTTTTAATGTTCTGTCTATATTGGCTGGAAATTATTTGTTGTATGACACTGGTTAATATATTAAATAACCATGTGCCAATGCTGCAGCTTGATTTCCCTACATGAAGACCTTCTTGAAAAGGTTCCATACATTCTGTATTGGAACCACCATTACAATACCGTGGTTAAGGTACAAACTTCATGTTTGCTGTATTTTGTTACTTTAGGAGATATGTTTAGCTGCCTTCTATTTTTCCCTTTTCACCAGTTTTGGTCTTATGCAGGTTGATGGAGTATTACATACTTTAGCCACTTCGTCAAATTATTTAAGAACCCCTGTTGTTTGGCAAACACTTGATGATGTATGCTATTCTGTACTTTTCATAATTTCTTTGTGTGATTAAAATGAAATTGTGACCATTCAACTGTGGCTTGTTAGGTCAACGGTGCTGGACTATATTTGGACACCAACTTCTCACCAATTTATCCGGGGCTTGATGCAGCCCTCTTGGTATGTATAACATTGACTAAAAAATGAATCATTTACTATGTTGGTAAAATCAAATATATCTGTACTTGCAATGCTGAGACTGTGCATCTCATTTTTACTATGATGTCATCATGTTTGATGTATAATAATCTTTTCCTTTTTCCATTTATATTTCTATCTGCGAAATTTGTATGCTGTAGACATACCCAAATGCAATTTACTCTCCCCATATACATGACATTTTCCTTGCAACTTGTTAAAAAATCCATTTGGCATTGAGGAATATTAGTGTTGTACAATTGATGGTAGCAATAAGCAATGCATCTTGTCCTGTTCAATGTTGTAGCTGAAGGATTAAATTGTGTGCTCTCTCTTCAGGGTTCTAACATTGATGCTGAAAGTACCTCCAGAGCATCAACCTCAACCGTGAATCCAGATCCGGAAGGGGATACACCACATGGTGATGGCTTTTGTTTGGACCACATCATTACACCACAGATTTCAGGGCCTGATGCAGCTCTTTTGGTATGCATAACATTGACCATAAAATGTATCATTATATAATTTGTTACAATTTTCTTTACTATGTGGCGAAATTAAATATACCTGTAATTGCAATGACTGTCTCATTTTTTTACTATGTTATCGTCTTGTTTGATTGCTAATAGATTTTCCATCTTCCATTTGTATTTGTACCAGTGGTTTCTGTATACATAACTCTTACCGTGTACATATTCTTTTTTCCAACTCGTGTTGCATTTGTTGTTTGGAAATGTATTTTAGATTACAGAAATAAGCAATGCATTTGTCCTGATTGTTGTATTACCTGAAAGCTGAAATTGTGTTTTTTTTTCAGAGAATGAATCTTCATGGCCGTCACTTTGTGAGATCATCTACCTATTCTGTGAGACCGATTTCAGAACCACATGATACTGGTCCTCGCGTTGATTTTGACATATTGGAAATTACTCTTGAAGAGTTTGTGAAGATACCTGGAAATGGTTTCGCTGAATTAAGAATTATATTTGCTGATGGTACATCTATGGATGTTGCTGATACGACTAAGATTGGGAGAGTACTTGGTCTCGACATTTTGGAAGCAATTATCTTTGCTCATGATGCGGGGTTCAGTTGGGATGGGTGTTTTGACCTCAGCACTATATTTGTTATAGATGGAGTCCGTGCAGAAATCCGCGCACCTTACTGTGACAACTGCACCGAAGATGCCAAAGCAAATGACTTGCTCAGCTACGTTCGTTGGATTATAGAACTATTTAAAGTAAATGGAGTTCTGCCAGCATTCTTTCGCCATTTGGAAAGTATGCTAAAAAAGCCTCCCCGCAGACCACCATTGTGCAATGATCGTGAACTGGAGGACTTCCAACAGGAACTTTATGGCTACTGGGATCAGGTGCTCACTACCCTGGCGCTTAGGTCCTCATTGGCTAGAGGGGGATTGTTTTCTGGAATTCACAGGATACGGCGCTTAGCACCAGCGGGAGTGAGAGATACTCTGAGAGTTGTATTGACAAGTTTTCAAGTCAGAGACGATTGGAGAGTTCCAATTGGTGATACAGGACATCCAGTCCTCAAAAAGGTTTTACGTTATATCCCTGGCCTGGAAGATGGCAGCAACGAAAATGCTAAGGATGAAGAAGCCATGAACAGGAAATATGGAACTTTTCAACCTGATGTTGGTAGTTTGTCGATGTTTCCAAGACAAGTAAATGAGCATGGAAACGAGCATGCAAAATCTAAGGTGAATATTTGTCGTCTTTTTTTTTCTGTTTTGGTATTGTTTCACCAATTTTCATACCACAGTTTATACTTTGCTGTGACGTTCGCTAGGTGAT
>OAMR01000252.1:11305-23756 GCA_900205405.1 Echinochloa crus-galli | reverse complement strand
GTTTCTCTCCATCTCTCTCTACACTCTTGACGAGCACGCCCAGACAGCACTGAGCAGAGAGAGAGGGGCTCGCGTCACACCAAGACAGCGCAGGCTTCACTTCTCATCCCGCAACGTGCTTCCGCCTTCCCCTTTCCTCGCCGCCGCCACCAGTTGCATTCCGTCGAGCACCTCCGCGGCAGCATCCATGGCCAAGCTAGCGCTAGCGCTGCTGCTCCTAGCCATGGCGGCCTCGGCGTCGGCTGCGGCGTCCATCGACCTCGACCTGGGCTTCCTCTCCGCCGGAGGCCCCAGCGCCGGTGCTGGCAGGAGGGAGTACCGGAGTAGTGCCGCGGCACGGTGACGGAGTGCCTCGCGGAGGAGGAGGACCTCGAGCTCGGGGGCTCCGCCGCCGCCGAGTCCCACCGCCGCGTGCTCGCCGGCCGCGGCTACATCAGCTACGGAGCTCTCCGCCGGGACAACGTGCCCTGCTCCCGCCGCGGGGCCAGCTACTACAACGTTGTCCGAGCCACTGGCCAGTCCATCGATCTATCGGCTTCATTCTTCGGTTTCATCTGGGCGCTGCATCCGGCGCCGGCGTCGTCCTTGAACAGGCAGCAGTACTGAAGCCTCGGTGGCGCCTCCGCAAACAGCAGCCCTGACTGCAGCACGGTGCAGTAGTCGGCGAAGGTATCCGGCGCCACGTTCAGGACGAATCCGACGCCGAAGAGGAAGTCCACCTCCAGGTAGTTAATCTCCACCAGGCTGATGCAATTATTATCTATCGATGTTGCATCTGCGTTCTTAGCATGTTGCGATAATATCGATTTTTGTGTGTTGCAATAGATTTTGTTTCATATACGTATGTTGCAACAATTATTTCTTAATGTTTCATTTGTTGATTTTCATGTTGCAACCTCCGGGTTTCAGTGTTTCACCATGCTATAGATGTTTGCATTGGTTACAATGATTTTTTTCAATGTTCCAGTTACATAATTTTGAGGTTGCGATAGCCTTATCTTAATGTTGCATGAAGTTTGATTGGATGTTTCATGTGAAATTCGATTGGATGTTCCATCTGAATCGGATGTTTCATGGAACATGCTACAATGTTGCGGCGGAAATTTTTACTCAGCTCCGGTAGCAACTAGATGATATCCGATGACGTGAGTTCTGTGCGTGCCCCCGATGTTGCAACCGACCGTTTTTTATATTGCAGATATTGTTTTATAATGTTGCATACGCTATTTTTGAATGTTGCAAAAAAGTTTACATGTTTCATGTAACATAGTACCCATGTTGCGGTGGGAATTATAACCGCTACAGTGCTATTGGAGAGAAATACGTTGACATGGCTTTCACTAGGAAGTATGATATATGCCGTGTTAGAGTTTCTGTCCTTGATCCGGCATTAATTCCACAATGTGTGGATATTGTGATTGGTGAGGTTTGCTGTGGGTTACAACTTCTAGTGGAGGCAAACTCAGATGGGGACAATCCGGTGCCCATGGATATGGAATACGGAGGCGGAGATAGTGAGAAGAAAGAGGATGATTCTGGGCAAGAAAATGAGAAAGAATCAGATCAGAGGAAGAGTAGTGAGAAGCGGGGAAACCAGTCCACCCCGTCAACTAAACAGCAGGGAGGACATGGGCTTGGTGGCCGGACAGTGGTGCTGTCTGCTGCTGTTGATGCAGAGATGGTGGCGCCGGGGCTGGACACTGGCAAGCAGCTCCCTGTGCAGCAGCACCCTGCAGAGTTGGTGCTGATGGAAGATAGGCAAGGTGGGCTTGAAAAGGATGAGGAAGCTCTTGCAGCAGTACCAGAGATATTAGATGCTGGCAATCGGCGTAGTAAACGCCGTGCTGGCTCTACTGGTGAAGGATCTCTCGAGACAGCGATGAAGCGCAAGGCAGGATTGGTTACTTCTGAAACAGGTATACCACATCATCCTTCTTTTTTACAATTATCTGATGAGTCTATAGTTTCTAATCTTGATAACTTAGGCATCAACTTGGGTAGTTGTGATTCTAGTGCTAGTGAGTCCGTTCACTTACTTAAAGCAGTAGAAGGGAAGAGATTAACCGAACAACACACCTTTGCTGTGCTACTACTATACGAGCACAATTTCAAGGCTCGCAAGCACATCGAAGAAAAACGAAAAACGACAAAAAAAAGGGTAACGCAAGTCAGCGCTCGAAGTCGCAAACGCTAGCGCGCATGTACAAGGTAGGTTCGTGCCCTTGACGAGGCGGCGTGTCGGGAAAAAAAAATGGTACAAACGCTATGTAAACATGCCGCGGTGCATATCCGACATCGATTGCCGCCACGTGTACAAAGTCTGAGCATCGCACGGTCGCTTAGGAGTTTTTTTTTTTTTTGCGGGCACGGTCGCTTAGGAGTTGGGACTTGGGAGAGTAGCTATTCCTGGGAAAGGCTGGCTGGCTCGCTCGGCTGAGAGAAGGAAGCAGGCGTCTCGCTTGCAGCCGGCTGAAACACAGCTTGAACCTCTGATTGTAGGCATGTAAAACACCAACCGCCAGCTTGCAGCACGCAGCGGGCGCAGCAGCAGCGTATAGCTTCGCATGCAGCCAGGCTGCGGGCGAAACCATTAACCCTGCTCTTATCCAGCCAGGGGACGCACACCGCCACCGTCCTCGTCCCCGGGAGATCCTACGCCGACGTTGTGCGCATGGAGAACGGGGGCAGGGGCAACGCAGCAGGGAGGGGTGGAGGCTCCAATGGTCAGGGTGGGCTGTTTGGCCGAGGTTTCCAAGGGCGCTTCCATCCCGGCTATGGCGGCTATGGTGGCCGCGGTGGCGGCCGTTTTCCGGGCGGTGGTGGACGGAATGCGGGCAGCCAATATGGTGGGTACAATGGCGGCCGTCGTCCAGGAAGGAATCCAGGCAATGGTTATGGAGGTCGTGGTCCGAGTTATGTACCGCCAACGTCCAGCCGTGCGCCACAGGCGTCTACGGCGAGCCATGCAGCGGCGTCGTCCCAAGCTGGGGCACCGGCTGCACCAGCGCAAGTACCGGCAGCTCAGGCGCTGTCGGCTTTCCAGAAAATGTTGTCCTCGGGGTCCTCTGATCAGGCAGCCCAAGCGGCGTTGCTGTTGCAACAAGCGTTTACAGCAATGCAAGGGGGGCCGGTTGATGAGAAAGGTAAAGAACAGCAGGTGTCCGCAGAGATGGCCAGGGGAGAAAAGCTTCACAAGCAGGCTGAGGGGAAGCAGGCTGATAGGCCTGAAACTTCAGCAATGGGGGCTACAAAGGCGGCGGGTAAACAACCATATTGTTTTCGTTGCTTAACTAAAGGCCACACTATGGCAGATTGTACTGCTGTTGTGTTTTGTGACATCTGTGATAAGAAGGACCATACTACAGTTCGTTGTCCTAGGTTCAGAGCTGAGAAACCATTTGCTGTGACGTGTGGTTATGCGGTGGATGGTTTGGGCTTCTACTATATACCAGCACCGGATGTGCGTAAGCACAAGGGAGAATCTAGGTCTGCTATCATTCATGTCAATGGTGGTACGGTGACAGCTGCGAATGTCACTTCTGAGTTGGAGCGCTTGGTTCCTGGGCAGTGGAAGTGGGTGGTGGTATCACCAGACACTTTTCGCACTGTTTTTCCTTCCAGGGCTGAACTGCAAAGGATGATGGAATGGGGTGTGTTGCACACAAGATTCCCGGATATAACGCTGAAAAATTGAGGAGTTTGGTGGAGGTAAGGTGAAATATGTTCTGCCAAAAATTTGGGTACAGTTTACTGGATTACCTGATGATCTTAAGGAATATGAGGTGCTATGGGCCGTAGGGTCCATCTTGGGCGTGACCAGAGAAGTTGACATGGCTTTCACTAGGAAGTATGATATATGCCGTGTTAGAGTTTCTGTCCTTGATCCGGCATTAATTCCACAATGTGTGGATATTGTGATTGGTGAGGTTTGCTGTGGGTTACAACTTCTAGTGGAGGCAAACTCAGATGGGGACAATCCGGTGCCCATGGATATGGAATACGGAGGCGGAGATAGTGAGAAGAAAGAGGATGATTCTGGGCAAGAAAATGAGAAAGAATCAGATCAGAGGAAGAGTAGTGAGAAGCGGGGAAACCAGTCCACCCCGTCAACTAAACAGCAGGGAGGACATGGGCTTGGTGGCCGGACAGTGGTGCTGTCTGCTGCTGTTGATGCAGAGATGGTGGCGCCGGGGCTGGACACTGGCAAGCAGCTCCCTGTGCAGCAGCACCCTGCAGAGTTGGTGCTGATGGAAGATAGGCAAGGTGGGCTTGAAAAGGATGAGGAAGCTCTTGCAGCAGTACCAGAGATATTAGATGCTGGCAATCGGCGTAGTAAACGCCGTGCTGGCTCTACTGGTGAAGGATCTCTCGAGACAGCGATGAAGCGCAAGGCAGGATTGGTTACTTCTGAAACAGGTATACCACATCATCCTTCTTTTTTACAATTATCTGATGAGTCTATAGTTTCTAATCTTGATAACTTAGGCATCAACTTGGGTAGTTGTGATTCTAGTGCTAGTGAGTCCGTTCACTTACTTAAAGCAGTAGAAGGGAAGAGATTAACCGAACAACACCTGTGAGGAATAAAATAGAAGATATTTTTGATAATGAGGGGAAACGCTTAGAAGAGGAGCAGGAGATTGACAATTTTATTTTGAGTAATTTATGTGGAGAGATTATGGATGAGGTTATGGATTCCAGTAGTGATTTAATTAATCATACTACGAGGCAGCCATACCGAGATCCTCCTTCATCAAAAAAGAATAGCAAAGTCTCCGCTTCGGGTAAAAGAAATAATAACAAGAAAAAGAAATCCAAATGAAAGGAATATTTTGGAATAGTAACGGGTTTAAAGACCCGAAGAAACATAAATTTCTTTCTGATCTAACTAAGGAACAGAATCTCAGTTTCATTGCCATATCAGAATCAGGGAGGTGGAGTTTTTCCGATCCGTTCTTGAGAAATCTATGTGGTGGTAAGAATTATATTTGGCATTGCAAGGAACCCAAAGGGCGTTCAGGGAATTTTGTTAGGAATTGACTTGGATATATTTCATATTGGGGCGATAGACGAAGGGGAATTCTATGTTAAGTTCCACTTGTGCAATAAACATGACAGCTTCAAGTGGGAGTTGGTGGCAGTTTATGGTCCAGCACAAGGAGAGGTGAAGGAGAGTTTTTTAACTGAGCTTGCCTCCATGTGTAGCCACGAGTCTTTACCTATTCTAATGGGCGGTGATTTTAATATCTTACGATGCCCTTCGGAGAAAAATAATAGCAACTTCGATCATCGTTGGCCGTTTCTTTTTAACGCCGTAATTGATGGTCTGAATTTGCGTGAATTAGAGATGTCAGGGAGACAATACACATGGGCAAATTCACTTCAGGTACCCACCTATGAAAAATTAGATAGAGTGTTGATGACAACAGAATGGGAGCAAAAGTTTCCATTATCTACAGTCGTGGCGCTTACCCGAGATGTGTCTGATCACACTCCGCTACTCTTGAGCACCGGTGAATCTTCGTCGGGCAGTACACAACCTGTTTTTAAATTTGAATTGGGTTGGCTGCTCCGGGATGGGTTCGCGGATATGGTCAAGGATATTTGGGCCAATGAGAATAATGGTAATACTCCCATGGAAAAGTGGCAATCCAAAATACGTAGGATTCGTCAACATCTTCGGGGGTGGGCGAAGAATACTAGTGGCACGTATAAAAAGGAAAAGAAGCAATTGTTGGATAAACTGAATTTTCTAGACAAAAAGGCTGAGTCTAATCTCTTGTCTCAACAAGAGATTGATTTAAAACACTGCCTTCATAAGGTTAGCGGAATTATTGAGAGAAGAGGAGGTGAAATGGTACCAACGGGCAAAGGTTAAAGATTTGCTGGAGGGTGACTCTAACACCAAATACTTCCAGTTAATTGCCAACGGCAAACATAGAAAACGAGAATTTATCAGCTACAGGATGGGAATCAGACGATATGTGGTGATGACAATTTAAAAAGTTATATTACCACATACTATCAAGGTCTATTTGGTCCCCCTGAGGAAAATGATTTTCAGCTTGATGAGAATCAGACTGATGACATTCCTCAGGTTTCTGCAGTCGAGAACGAGATCCTGGTGGCCGAGTTTTCTGAACAAGAAGTAAAAGACGCGGTATTTCAAATGGAACATAATAAAGCTCCAGGCCCTGCTGGTTTCCCCATAGAATTCTATCAGGCTTTCTGGGACGTTATTAAAGAAGATTTAATGCTCCTGTTCCATGTGTTTCATGTAGGCAATTTACCTCTGTATAGTCTGAATTTTGGTACAATTATTTTATTACCAAAGTGTAATGAGGCTATCAAAATTCAGCAATATAGGCCTATTTGTTTGCTTAATGTAAGCTTTAAAATCTTTACGAAGGTGGCAACGAATAGAATCTCGCAAGTGGCTCAAAAGGTCATAAGCCCGACTCAAACGGCCTTCTTGCCTGGTAAGAATATTATGGAAGGGGTAGTTGTTTTACATGAGATGGTGCATGAACTCCATAGGAAAAACCAGGATGGGGTTATCTTTAAGATAGACTTTGAGAAAGCGTACGACAAGGTCAGATGGCCTTTTGTACAACAGACGTTGAGGATGAAAGGTTTTTCAGAAAAATGGCGGCAGTGGACTGACGCTTTTACTCAGAAGGGCCATGTTGGAATTAAGATAAATGATCAGGTGGGCCAGAATTTTCAAACATGGAAGGGGCTTAGACAAGGGGATCTCTGAATGGCCATTTCATCAAACACTATTGAGTCTTTTACCTGTATACCGTTAAGAAAGTTGGTGGTTATCTGTGTGCCATCAAAAAGTTCATAGACACATGTATACCATCACTCAAACTTTCTTTACCCGTGTGCCATTTTGAACGGATGGAGGCTAACAGAGTAAGGAATAGACTATTTTGCACTCATACGGGACCCACTTGTCATCCCTAACCTAGGTCCCCTCCTCCCTCACACTGCCGCAGCCAGCGCACGCCGGAGCTGCGCCGCGGCCTACCATGCCGCCGCGCTGCCCGCCTGTCGGAGCCGCGCCGTGGCCTGCCCACGCCGCCGCCGCGCCGCCTGGCGGATTCGCGCCGCCCGCCTGCCGGAGCCGCGCCGCGCCGAAAGCCGGAGCCGAGCCGCCGCCGCCGGAGCCGGGCCACGCAGCCGCCCGCCCGCGCCGCGCCTCCGCCCGCAGCGCTTGGAAGGGGCTTAGACAAGGGGATCCACTATCACCTATTCTCTTCAATATTGTGGTTGATATGCTAGCCATTATCATTAACAGAGCAAAAGAGAGTGGGTTGATCTCTGGGGTTGTGCCACACCTAGTAGATGGAGGGCTATCCATCTTACAATATGCGGATGACACAATTTGTTTATGGAGCACGGCATGTCTAAGGCTGTGAACATGAAACTCCTGTTGTGTGCTTTTGAGCAATTATCTGGTCTGAAAATAAATTTTCATAAAAGTGAATTATTCTGTTTTGGCCGGGCCAGTGATTGCGCACAGCAGTATGCTGAATTATTTGGATGCCAATTGGGAGCTTATCCATTTAGATATCTCAGCATCCGATGCACTACAGGAAGCTTAGTAACTCGCATTGGAAATCGATAGAGGAAAAGTTTGAGAGAAAGCTAAGTAGTTGGAAAGGAAAACATATGTCTGTGGGTGGAAGGCTAGTTTTAATTAACTTAGTGAAAGGATCAACAATAGGCCTAGAGGGCGTGAATAGGCCTGCAATAAAATTCTGCAAATTTTCTCCAAGAATCTGTCAGTTGTCGGATGATCCGACGCAGTCTCGGATCTTCCGGACCCCAGAAGATCCGACACCGTGTAGGATCTTCCGACGGGTTGAAAAGAACTACTTCGAGATTTGAATTCTGCACACCTTTTGATGATTCTACTTGAATACAAAGATGACAAATGATGTAAGGAACCTTCTAAATATGATCAATATCAGAGTATACCAATATTCAAGTAGATCGGGCCAAATCAAGCGAAAATAACAATAAGAACAAGTGAGCACACGGAGACAATGGATTTACTTCCGAAGTTCACTCCACAAAGGAGCTACGTCTCCGTTGAGAAGCTCACAAAGAGCCGGGCTGTCACACTAGCCCCAAGTCTCCCTCAATCAACCCAAAGGAGGATCGAGTTACTTACTATTGGCTCTCACAAAGAGAGGGGTGATACAAACGTTCCGGTCGCCGGTACAGGGGCGTGGCGGCCTGGCGCGCTCGCCCGCACGGGGACGCGGCGGTGCAGAGGGAGGCTGGGGGCCGGCGGGGAGGGGCGCAGGGGCGAGGGAAGGCTGGGGCCGGCGGATCGGCGGCACACCGGCGACGGGAGAAGATAAAGTCCGATCCGTTCTGAACACAGGGAGGAGAGATAGTGTTCAATCTTCTCCCAGGGGTAAAATGGTCTTTTTACTACGTGGGGCCCACATGTCAGATGCAACAATCTAACAGAATATGGACGGAATGGCGTGTAGGTAAAAAAAAGTTTGCTTGATGGCACACAGGTGTCTACAAAACTTTTAGTGGTACACAGGTAACTGACAACTTTCTTAATGGCACGTAGGTAAAAGACTCAACACCATTGGGGCATCACTCCAGCAGCTCACAAGCAGAGGAGGCGCCTTGCTCTTCTCATGGAGGTGTCGTGCTGTCAAGGTTGCCGGTGTCTCTGGAGGCTCCAGCGCTGCGCTGCGCAAGAATTTAACGCGCCCATGGCTGGACCCTCGTACGCCTTGTCTCCTCGCCTCATGTGCCTAGAGGACCTGCACGAACGCCGACTCCGGCCCAATTTCCTGCCATGCGATGTGCTGCGGTGGAGAGGGGAGAAGGGTAGTACTAGACCTTGACTATTGGCGAGCTCTGGATCCGTGCAGCACTGCCGCGTGGGGTTACTGGCCGCGACTGTTGCCAAAGTGTCGCCCCCCCACCCCCCCCCTGTCCGTTGCTCCTCTTCTGCTCCGGATGGAGGAGGATGCTGCAGGATATAGCTCCGCCATTAGACAGTGTCCGTGGCAACGTGTTAGGAGAGGAGCCGGAGTCAAAGAAATACGTGGAGGACTGGAGGGTAGGGCGGGCGAGCGCCGCGCCGCGACAAGCGGAGAGCACGCGGGCGGCGTCCCGCGAGGCGGGATGGATGGAGGGGATGAGGACCGCCGCGGCGAGTGGGTTCGCGGCGTTTCCGGAGCCACCGGATTTGCGGCTTAGCAGGCGGGGACCCGAATCGACCCACAATCGAACGGTCAGGGTCGCGAGCCAGACGGACCTAATGGCTCGCGGGTTAACGGATGACGTATACCCGCTATCCACCCAGGGAATGACCCAGGTTTCGTATTGTAGAGATATGCCATTTATTCTTTTATATTTTTCCAACCTGATTCATTGGGGTAACAAGCAAGTTGCTGCTGCTATTGGCCTTGGATCTTCAATTTCTCCGTTCTGAACTAGCGACGTTGCTACCTACTCCGTGTATTTGTTTTTGGCTTGTTCTCTCACTTCCGTGTCAGCTCCGATCCTAATCAGCTACGTAGCCTACTAGCCTGCCGTTGGAGAAATCCTAAAGCCTTTCTACAACCTACTTCCTTTACTGTACAAGAAAAGGAGTATCTTGTAAACAGGAGTGCTGTAGATGTCGTCATTATATGGCAAGTTGTCAACTGACTAAACAGGAGTGTACAGTTACAGATGCATTGCACGGACACGTTGCCACCATCAAGCATCAGCCGACAGCTCCCACCGACAAATGAAGCAGCTTCAACTGCCGACAAATCGCCGGGAGTAACGGCAGGCTGCTCTGTCCAGCTCAGCAATAGTCAACAGAGAAGCACGTCCATCGCGCTTTCTTTCGGCACATCCTCCAACAAAAAAATCACCCACCCACCGGCACGCGCGTCTAGGCGTCTAGCGCGGCCGCACACCCCGCCCGGCGTTCGAATCCGCGCTACCGGCTCTCGTCAGGTTAGCCATGCCCTAAAATGACCTACGGTTCTTTTAATGAAAACTAGCAGAGGTACATGTACGTGCCCACGTATTTATAAAGAATTAAATATTTATATACTAAAGTTGTAATGCTCATGCTAAACTCTCTTCTATATATTTGTCTTAACTCATATGCCACGCTTGTTTATTGATGACATGTAGGTATTGTCACTTTAGTGGGCCATGGTAAATAGACCAGTCGTGCGAGGCGTTTTTAAAATATTTTATGTTCGCTCTCTCATGTATAGAGAGCTTCATGTATATTCTCAAAACTCAATAGTGGCATTTATTTATATGAAGAAAAACTCTTCAATTTATTGTCTATTAGAAATATGGGATAGACGTGGGTACGAATGTGGGTATATTTAGGTGGGTCTTTTTTGTGTGAAAAAAGTTGAGCGAGGAAACAACTAAAAGAGCCTGGAACAGTCAATCTTTTGTTGCGTTTTTTGTTCTTCCCTCCCACCAAAGCCCAACAGGTAGGTCCTCTGTGAGAGAGTGGGGTGGATTTTTTGGTGGAACGTGTTTTCAATTCTCTAGGATCCTTTTAGTATATATACTAGTCGCAACGCACGTGTGGCACACACATTTATTGATGACATGTAGGTACTAAAACGTCACCTTAGTGCAAAGTGCTTTTAAAAATATTTTATATTCGCTCTCTGATGTATAGAGAGCTTTAGAAATTCTCAAAACTCATGATAGTTGGCATTTATTTATATAGAGAAAAACTATCTAATTTATTATCTATTAGCAATATGGGATAATTGTGTATAGACGTGGGTACAAATGTGGGTATATTTAGGTGGACCCTTTTTTGGTGAAAAAGTTTTAGGTTTAGAGGAAAAAATCAACACAGAAATGTCCCTCCCCTTTTCCCACCCTTCATTTAACTTTCAGCCTGATGGGTGGGTCCTATGTGAGGTGGGGGTGGAATTTTTTTGGTAAAAAGTGTTTTCAAATCTAATTCTTTTTTATAGTAAAGATAGATAGATAGAAGGAACTCTCCTACCTTTTCGGCAGATGAGAGAAAAAAAGGAAGATCTACCGTTAACGAGTGACGCAAGTCTCATGATCACTTTCCCTTTAATCACCAAAATACCAAATGGACCCAAGTAAAATACACAAACTCACAAAGTCACAACACCTTAAGGCCCTGTTTGGGGGTAGCTGAAGCTTTTCCAAAAAGCTACTAGTCTGAAAAGCTGCTTGTCCAAGAATCTGCTGGTGAATAAGCTTGCCTGTTTGGCAACCTGGCTTTTGGATCTCGAGGGAGGGCAGGAAGCAACTAGAGTTGAGATTGAAGGAGGCTGCCGGCGGCAGCAAAATCAGCGACGACGAGGAGGATGTGACGCCCACAGATGGTGAGGACGGAGGAGGAGGCGGTGCCGCCACCTGCAGGTGCGAGATGAAGGTGCGAGATGCGGTGGGGAGGGGTTGCGGAGGGGAAGAACGGCGGAGGTCGGCGCGGAGGGGAAGAACGGCGGAGGACGGTGCGGAGGGGAAGAGCGGCGGCCGGTGGAGGGGAAGGCGACGGCGGGCGGCGCGGAGGAGAAGAGCGGCGACGTGCGGAGGGGCGGACGGGAAGAGCGGCGGCCAGCGGAGGGGAAGGCGACGGCGGGCGGGGCGTAGGGAAAGAACGGCGGAGGGCGGCGCGGAGGGGAAGAGCGGCGGAGGGCCGGGCGGAGGGGAAGAGCGGCGACGGGCGGAGGGGAAGAGCGACGGCGGGCGGCGCGGAGAGGAGATGGAAGGGTTGGGTGGCGGGCGGCGTGGTGCGGTGACAGGCACCGCGGCGTGGTGGCTGCTGGGCAAAAGCTCAGGAAGCTGCCCTCTACTCGCTTCTCCGCTTGTAGTGTAAATTGAGCTTCTCCAGCTTTTCGCTTGTAGCAGAATCAACCCCGTTTGGGGGAGCTTGTAGCTTTTGGAGCTTTTGGGAGAAGCAAAAGCTGGGGAAGCTCCCCCAAACAGGGCCTAATACAAGGACACCGTAGTAACATTCTGTCAAACTAGAAAAACCAGAGGGGGACGGTCTTACAGGTTCCAATTCCGTTTGCATACATCGGATTCGCTGTGCATGTAGGGCCTGCTTAGCCATGTGATCCACTAAATGCTGCAGGGTTAAGAGGAAGAAGTATCGGATCTATCGACGAAGCTAGTGATTATCGTCAATCAGTAGTAGTACTCTCCTGCGACGGCATCGATGGCTTGACGTCAAGTATGTACCGTTTATTGATGACATGTAGGTATTGTCACTTTAGTGGGCCATGGTAAATAGACCAGTCGTGCGAGGCGTTTTTAAAAATATTTTATATTCGCTCTCTCATGTATATAGAGCTTTATGTATATTCTCAAAAATCAATAGTTGGCATTTATTTATATGAAGAAAAACTCTCCGATTTATTGTCTATTAGCAATACGGGATAATTGTGTATAGACGTGG
>OAMR01000029.1:4326240-4343662 GCA_900205405.1 Echinochloa crus-galli | reverse complement strand
CCTCGAGCGAGGCGGGGTTTGCGTTGTGCCTGCTCGAGGGTGCGCGGCCCTCGAGCGAGGCGGGGTTTGCGTTGTGCCTGCTCGAGGGTGCGCGGCCCTCGAGCGAGGCGGGGTTTGCGTTGTGCCTGCTCGAGGGTGCGCGGCCCTCGAGCGAGGCGGGGTTTGCGTTGTGCCTGCTCGAGGGTGCGCGGCCCTCGAGCGAGGCGGGGTTTGCGTTGTGCCTGCTCGAGGGTGCGCGGCCCTCGAGCGAGGCGGGGTTTGCGTTGTGCCTGCTCGAGGGTGCGCGGCCCTCGAGCGAGGCGGAGACGGGGGTAGCGACTCGGGTCCCCTCGACAGGCGAGCTCGGACGGCCGTTCTTGGGCCGCGATAGGCTGTGACGGGCCGAGCTGCCTTGGCGGCCCTTCCGGGCTGTTGGTGATTCGGCCTTTCGTGGCATATCGTTTTTTGAGGGTGATTACCCCGATGATTAGGGGACCCCTGGGTCTGTCCCCGACAGGGAGATTTGGATTTAATTTGTAAGGTACTCTGGACTCGTCTTCGTGTAAGTTGTAATGTATATGTTTCGATCCTCTGTGTGCTATGTACGTGATTTACCGGGCTTCGACCCGGCAACACTCAATGGGATGATTCTTTATTATTGTTTAATGACCAAGTGGATGGTTTAGGCGATAGTATGGAATTATCTCGGATGGGGTTGTCACATGTAGGCAGAGGAGGCAGAAGCATCCGGCTTCCCTACCCCATGAATGCCCCCACAGACACTATCTGGCGACACATTGGTGACCTCTGCCGGTTCATCGAAAGAGAGTAGGAGCCTCACGGTCGAGGCATCGGCAAGCGCCGCGGCCACTGCTTTGTCGTTCCCCATCGATCCTGCGTAGGATGAAGCCTACCTCGGCATGGCATCGACGAGCGCCTGTGGGCACAACGACATAGGCGGGGAAGGCACGCATGAGCAACTACGTCTCTCCTGTTCACCGATGCCATAAGCTTGTTATCGACAAGGCCACAACATGCTCTATATATGCAACCTATATGACCTTGTTGCTCCTTAGCCACACTTAGCCACCCACTGTTTCCAAATTATACAATACTTTTATGCTATAATCCTTTCTTATTGAAAAATGAAATTATGTCAACTAGAAATGCTAACTGATGATGATACTAGAAACCGATATATGATAAATCACATTCAGTTGCTCATGCGTGGTAGTGGATGGAGAGAACTGGAGCGGAGGACATCGGGTCAAGTCACCGGGGTTTGCTGCTCTCTCCGGGCTTCACGGCACCGCGAGGCACTCGACGTGCTGACGCATGGACCGCTCGCTCTCCAGCGCATCAGAGGGTTTCACGCATAATTTTCGTCACGTTTCGTTGCAGCGTGCGGGTACAGAGGCAGGGAGAGCATGCGGTGCGGCAGGCTGAAAAAGCGAAATAAACTGTTCCAAACAGTTCTGCTCACCGCTCGTCTCGTCGAAAAAAAGGCCTGACACGCTCCTCTCTTCTCACTGGTCCATGGGCCTTCAATTATGCTGGTCCCAACGTCAGAGTCTCAGAGATCGGTGCCGCTTCTCTCCCTCCCCACCGTAACAGGCGGATTAAAAAACATTGCTACTTTTCAGCGGCCGCCGTCAGCGGCGAGCGGCGCCGCGCCCTCTCCCTCTCCTCTCCTACCCGCCCCCCTTCTCCATCCTGATGTCAGGGCCATCCCGTCACTGGCCGGAGCAGTTGGCGAGGTCATGCCGTCCCGTCGACTCAGGGGGCGTGCTTGCTCCTCGCCCTCGGCCTGCGCCTCCTGCCGTCGCCCAGATAAGTGCCTTCCCCTTCCTTTATCTAGTGCCTCCGCCTCCTTCTCTTCCTGCTCCGTCTCGCTCTGGTCCCAAACCCTAGCAAGATTGGGGTTTTCCTCTCTCTGAGCTCCGCCCCTTCCCCATGCCTTGCTCGTCATTGTTGGTTGGGATGTGCTACGCGTTGGACTGATATGCTTTTGTTTCCTATTCATGTAGGGGTTCCTCTTCCGTCATGGCGCCTGTGACCTGAGATCTGCGGTTGGACATCCATAAAGAGGTGAGGTGCCTGCCGGTTTAGAGTGTCTTCGTGGTTCGTCTTGTGTGTTTGATCTCAGGTCACTATAGCCCCCTCTCTTGTTTGTGCCTGCAGTGAGCATTGCGGTTTGGATCAGCAGAACTTCAAGGTGAGCTTCTGATGCCTTTGATTTCTTGCTCATTTGGATGCTGCCATCCTTGCGTTTGTCCTGTTTGTCTTTTGTCCTGTCCTATGCTAGGTTTACAGATTTTGTCCTTTGCTTGAAAAAAATGTCTGCTTTACATGATGATATGCCTTGTTTGCCTTATATGGAATTACTTGTTGGGTTACATAGATGGGTCAAATAGAGCATAACTAATTTTTTCAAGCTTGGTGTTTCTGAGATTATAGCTTGAATTTTTTTAAAGTCTGAATGCAAAAAATGTTTTAAGACTTTCAGAATATAACAGCTGGTGCCATCAGCATAAATGTTTTCATGGGGGTATGTGAGCAGTACGATTGCAAAGTTAATAAAAAAACTGTGTTCATCATAACCTTGTTGTTGGGTCATCTGCAGGGCTCGAGCGATTATCTGTTCATCATAATTCATAACCTTGTTGTTTGAGCAAGTCCATGAGCTCTGTGGTTCAAATGCCCAAAAGTGTGTTTGCTGCATTTCATGTCACTGCTAATTAGTGAATATTGCATTCTGTCATGAACTTCTCCCCTGTCGTCAAGTACTTCCTCCAGTAGCTTTTATAATCGTGTATCCCCAAATCAAGCCAAGGTTTCATGACACCACTGTAGTGTAGAGTAGCAGCCTTTTCTATATCGTCTCGACTAATTCCATAATCATGTCCAAGGCCTGACTCCCATGTCTTCTAAAGGGTATATCAGATCTTGAAAGGCAAGTATACTAACAGAGTGTTTTCAGTCGTTGTGATGTCAGCCTCTTCTTTTGCAACTATAAAAAAAGGCATATGTAGCGCATCAGAAGATGGCATATGTAAAATAAGCAGACCATGAGAAAAAGGGTAATTCCCAATATGCCACTGAAGTTTCACGGTTCCCTTTGGGCCCACATGTCACTGAGACACCAGTGGCATGTAAGGGAACTTCAGAACTTTCAGTAGCACAGGAGGAATTTTTCTGGAAAAGGAAGATAGCACTAGAGCTACTACAAGAAAACCAAACAAAAAATTCTTAAGAAAAGCACTGACAACTCAATGTGAATCCTTTAGATAGGACTGAGGGGAATGGTGAGTTCTACTGACCTTTTGGAGTGATTGATCATATATACTAGCATCTTTCATAACTTCCCTATGCTCACTAGACCAGAGGCACTACCTCTGAATTATCTTGTGCTGTTGATCCTTGCGACCTATCTTGTGATGAAAAAAATTAAATTGTACAGAAGTCCACATTGATTCCTCCCGGGTTCTCCCGATGCTGCTGCCTTTATACGTTGTTTTGTCATTTGCATAATATTCTTGAGCATCATATCAGAGTGCTAATCCCTCAATCATTACTTTCACAGTTAAAGCACTCATGCTCATGAGGAAGAATGGATGGGCTCATTTTGTCTTCACCCAGTTCCAGCCACACTTCGACCTACTCCTGACCATTTAATATCTACCATTTCTCTCTTTTGGATACCTTGTGGCTGCAACCTGTGATCTACTGTGTACTTCACGTTTAGGTATCTTCAGACTATTTAGTATTTGAATCAGTATTCCAAGCTACCTCCTAAAATATGTTTGGTAGCTACTAATGCTGATCGACAAATGTAATATATGGCTTGACAGAACCTATGGTCTGCAGATGCCATTCAGTCAGCACTACAAATGTTACTATATTTGCGTGAGACTTTATCATGAATTTGTCGTTGTCCAAATTCATTTTGCTATCTTTAATTTGTTGGTTTTCCTGGTTCCTTTACTTCGTATTTAGAATTTAGATTATTTGCTTTGATAGCCTGTCATGTTTCGTTTATATATGTGCTCAGCTACTGTAGTTAAATGCTTTCAACGTTTCATTTCCTTTCTGCTGATAGGGCGCGCAGAGCGCGCATCCTGTTCTAGTGAATATTACTAACCAAACACATCTCGAGTGCTAGAAGTTTGAGTGGCACCAAACACATCTCGAGTGCTAGAAGTTTGAGTGGCTTAATGATGTTGAGGTACTTGCATATTTTTTTTGCTCTTTACAATGGTCAATTTGCAGGATAAATGTGATTGATTTTGAGTTGGGTGTTTCATATTTCTCAATCCAAGGTAAGATAGGACTCAAAAACCATTAGGATTATCAAGCAAGTGCTGCTCTGGATGACGCATAGTCCTACTTGATAAACCATTAGGATTATCAAGCAAGACCATTAGGATAAGGTCCAATCGGTCAAGGTTGGATGGAATTATGATTGTTGAATCCACGCAAACACTTGGATTTGAATTATTGTTGTACCCCCTCCGTCCCACAATATAAGGACTTGAAGCATTCAAACTCTAAAAATAATAGTAGGGGGAAATGACCTCTATACCCCTCATTTTACAGTATCCACCAATTCTCCACCTTCCTACCAACCTCATTTAGTTTTGTCCTATCCCTCCAAGTCCTTATATTATGGTACAAATTTTGAATCCTCTGATCCCTTATATTTTGGGACGGAGAAAATATACATTAATTTGATTCATGTTACATTAAAGCATGGTGGTACTAAGGCCTGTGTAGCTTTGTATAGACTACAGAGTTGCTCTAACATCATGTAAAAAAGTAAAATGAAAAATAATAATTGATGCAAGATCTGTTACTTTCTCTAGCTTATTTTTAAGAGGTGGTAATTGGTTGGAACTGTATTTAAGAAATTAATAGAAAAATAATAATTTAATTAGTAATTGATTGACTTGATTTTTTTCTGAAAATACACTCTTATAGTGTATACATCTTTGCTATAAAATATAAAAATATTGCTTATTAGATTTTTTTGGACATAAAATTTTGTTTACTTTGCATTTTTAAATTACACGTGCGTGTCGCACATGTATTTTTTTTACTATTTTTGATAAACTTCATATGGACATTTATTTAAAAAATAAATATAAAATAAAAAAAATACCGGGCGTCCGTTCCCCGTCGTCTCATCCCGCTCTCTCTCTCTCTTCTCCGCGAGGCTGTGTGCCTAGGGATGCAGATTTTAGTGGGTTAACCCAATAACTCAAAATCTTTGGGAATTATTTCCAAAAAAAAAATATTTGGGAATTACGAGGGATTACGGGCACCCACAGCTAGCTCCTCCACCTTTGGGAATCGCCTCAGCACAGCAGGCGGCCGCTACTTCGCCCGCACCGGCCGGGCTGGTGAGGTCCGTCCGCACACCATCTTCTCCTCACCTGCGACCTTCTTCCCCAATTTCGTCACTGGTTGTTCCCACAATTTCCTCAATTTCGTCACTAGTTGTTCCACAATTTCCTTGAAGTGTTGCCCGCTTTACCAGATCTTGTGCTCCTTGTTGCTAAGCTAACTGGAATAGTAGGTTCCCCACAATATTCTTTACTGGTAGATCTTTGATAAAATTTTGTTGCGGGGAAGTGCTAAGATTTACTTTGCTATCATATCTTCCAGTGCAAGAAACTGTTGATATTAGGCTCAGCGCCAAAGCTACTGGTGATGGGATAATAATGTTTGTTAAGCTTGCAATGCAGACATGCTTTTTTGGATTGTCTTTGTCAATTAATTTACTTTAGCAGCCATGACTTTGTTTGGTTGCGCATCACCATTATGGTGAAGAAATATCTCATCCCCAAATCCATCTTTTTGTAATGTCAATAGTTATGCATGCGGCATTATGCAGCAGACAAATGAAAATGTGTCGGATTTAGTTTTATCACCACCCAGGGAGCAGCCTGAGTAGCCATGTGTAGCAGTTCTTAGTGCAGATATCTTTATGCGGAAATGCTGAAATGGGACACATTAGTGAAAATAATCTCATATCACATCTCCTGTCTGCAACATATCTTATGACTTTGTTTTTTCAAGTATTTGAAAAAAGAAAAAGAGTTTGGTTTGATAATCAGAAATCAGAATTCCTCTAAACCCATGTATTGAATGTCTTGTATGATCACCGTATGTTCACAATTTTACTAATCCTGCAAACTAATGATCTCAGTTTATTCATGCTCGCATTCTTTCTTTTTTCTTTTTTGGTGACAAAGTGCTTTCTTTGCTGATTATGATGGACCTCTAAATCCTTCTTCTAGCCTTCTTTCTAGATATGCTGTTCTTCTACCCATTATCTTCGTTGTTGCCTTGTCTGATCATACCATATAATTCCATCTTGCAACTGCAATTAAGATGCAAGGATAATCTAGCATGACAAATCATCATGGCAGGATGCTGAAAGTGGAGGTTCACACCTTATAGACTATTAAGCACTTGAAATCTCAATGCTGGTGTCCTGTCAGACTGTATTTTCTAGCTTTGAACGGATTCAATGGCAGGAAAAATTTCAGATCAAAAAAGTAAAATAGGCTTAGCTACACAGGAGGTAACCAGCCTTAGTGCCACGCTGATCGGGATCTGACGGTGTATAGATGCCTCGCAAATCATTCTTGGTCATGCAGCCGGGCCTGCCAAAGTCAAGAGTTCAGAACACATAATGAGTTCAACTGTCTCTCACAGTTTATTATTACTCCCTGTAAAACTTTCAGTTTCTTGATCATTGGTATGAACCACAACAAAACCATATAGCTTCTTGTTCTGAACCACAATAGAGCCTTGCTGGTATGAACTTGAACAGAGGCATAGCTTCTAGATTGGCCCATAATCTGTTGCAGTGAGAACTAAAGCTCAGTTACAAGTGTAGTTCAGAATGAAGTAAATAGTTCACTCTGTACCAAAACAGTATTTTTTTTCGTTGTGGTGGTGCATCTGCCTACTAGCATGCCAAAAAGATCAGATGTAACACAATAGGGTAAGTTATGATTTGTGCTAGCAGATGTGAAACATAACCTATTTGTTTTCTGCTGTGGAAATGGACTGTTGGATGGTACCTGTACCTGGGTTTCATTTTTGTGTGCATGTGGTTGCTACAAGAGAGAAGTGATGCTATTAACTTAAGATCACTAGTGTATACCATATTATACGTACAGTGGCACATACATCCAGACAGGATCATCATGTTTGCTACTGTTCCCTACTACCGTGCCCTGTGTCAGAATTACTTCCAAACAGCGACGTGGACAGCGAAGGGGAAGGGGCAGCACTGCCCTCCGGTGGAGGGGATTGGAAAATCCAAAAATTTCCTCGTGGGGTCATTCCATCCCCGGGCTAATCAGGCCGGTGCTTCCAAAGTAGCCCTTAGGGAATCTTGGTTTATCCTGTTAACCACAGCTTAACCCTTGTGGCTTTGATCTGACATGTTTAGTGTACGCATAGCAAGATCTGCTAATTACAGATCATAAAACAAAGTATTCTGACTGCACAAAATCACATCATCAAACATGAAATGGATCAAAAATTTGCCTTCTTTTCCTTTCTGAAGTGTTGTGTACATTTGTACTATACTATATACACATATGGGCAATTGTATCAGGATCAACCTAAAGAAGGAAGGGGTGAGGAGGAGAATTAAACTGAGTTTCAGTTATTTGACAGGGCCAAAAAGGGGGTCTTCAGGGAGTCCTTCATTCGGTGAGCTTGAGTGGAGCACTCATCTTTGAAATTTCTTTTCCAAATATTGACAGCTGCTGGACAATTTTCAAAGATGGTGCTATTCCTTTGTTTCCAAATGTGCCAAGCTGAAATTATGAAGATTTCCATGAAGAAGTTGTGACCAAAATCCTGTCTGGCAGCTTGTAGCATTTGAAAGAAAGGGGGTTCCTAGGTGCCATTGAATTCCAATATGTTGCCAGCAGGAAACAGCAAAAGGGCATGTGAAGCAGAGATGAAGGGCAGTTTCTTCTCTTTGGGCTGAGCATATGACACAATTATAGTTGTTGCCCTCAATCTTGTAATTCTTTCTTTTTAGTAGGCTTCTGGTGTTTATTAGTAGGAGCCAAGAGAAAACTCTTAGCTTGTTGCAGCATCTTAACTTCCAAATCCAAAGAAAGGATCTAGGAGGATGGAAGTTTTTGTAAATGTGGTTGTAAAAGCTTTTGGATGTATACTTTGGTGATCCCCATATATAATGCCATTGGTCTTTTTCAGCCTGTCCCACTTGTGTATTTTCTATAATTTCCTGCAATTCTTGTAGTTCTTGATGAGCTTGCTCTGAGAGGGGCAGGTGGAAGAGTGAGAAGATATCCGTTGCCTTCTTGAAAATTGAAATGTTGTTTAGCCTTCTTCACCAAGCGGACAAAACAGCTGCATCATCTCCTTTCCTCATAACCATTTGAAGCTCTTGGATGATGGCCTTCAAATCAACGAAGATCTCTTGCATGGTGTTGCAGAGATCCAGCAGCTCAAGAGAAGACTCGATTTCTCCATCCAACATTTTCTTTTGCTGGGAAGAGGAAACTTGGTTGCTTGGCAAGTGAATCAACTCTTCAACACCGCTGTAGATGTCTCCAAGCCTCCTCAAACCATCACACATTGTGATGATACATGTGGACTGTGAGGAGATGATTGCCTCTAGAATGTCCAGCTCCTGTTGCACTTCAGCTTCGCTGGAGTGAGACCTAGACGGCAAGGCAAGCTTATCGATCTTAGATGGCAAGCCATATCTGCAGGATGTAGCTGAAACTTCTTTCTGTATTGAGGTGGAAGAGATGAGAAGCAAAGAGCAAATTTTGTTTGATGAGCCAAATGCTCTGCTGAGGCCTATTTATACGCAGCAAGGTTATGAGACAGCACCAGTTGAAGGGAAGGCAAACAGCATCTTGCCAATTCATCTCCTCAATGTTGTCCATCAAGGTATGAGATCTGGCAGCGGCATATGGAATCTGTTCCCTTCATCACCCATGTGTTTATTTCAAATTTGTAGTGCACCAGCTATTCTCCCAGTGATCTATCACATTTCATGTTCCGACTATTGGCAACAAGAATCAATAGGTTAGTTACTCTACTGGCCAATCTTGACACAATTGCACGCTTAAGAGATTTGTTTAATGATCACTAACCAAGTATTATCGGTGAAATGCAGTGTTATGTAGTTGTTGCACAGTTGTTAGTGTCAGTAGGTATTTTATTCCACACAACTCGTGCAACTTACACGCGTTACCTCGTGTGCTGGAGCTGGCTTGCTTTTGAATGGATGCTCAAACTTGGGTCATTGTATCACACGATTTACATAACAGTAAAATGACAAGAAGTGAACCAAAATTGTGCTTTTGTTTTCATCTGAGTAATTTTCTGTACAATTCATGCAGTGATCAGCTGATCCTCTAAAAGGCGGATGCTAATCATAGGGGCTCGGAGTTGTTACACCTATCTACAAGCTCAGAGTGTTGAGAAGGAGACTCTGCTTTGGACCAATGTTTTGAACAGAGTCTCGACTCCACCCTCCAGATCAGCAATCTCCAACTCCAAGGATTGTAATTTCTCCCCATCACATACAACTCTTTTCTTCTGGAATGTCTTGTGGATGAGAGACCACTTGCTAGAACTTTGCGTTGCAATCCGCTTCACATGATATGTGATGATGACACAAGAATCGAGACAGCAATATTGCTAGCTTCAGCCAACAGCTTGACCACCCTGCAGTTATGCTGGTTAATTGAAGTAGTCTCATTGCTGATATTCTTGAAGTGCTTTTGAGCCTTCTTTGCAAAACGGATATAGCACTGAAACTGGATCTTGGCTTCAACTGCAGCAGCGTCTCCTCTTTTGGTAATCAATTGCATCTCCTGAATGCTCGCCTTAATATCTGAGAAACTATCTTGCATGGAACTGCAGAGATCGAGCAGCAGGAGAGAGCTCTCGAGCTCGTCCTCCACTGCTTTCCTTCGCTTAGGCTGCCACAGGCTGACTTGGCTGCTACACAAGCGCATGATCTCCTCAATGTTGTTGTACACACTTCCAAGCCTCCTCAAAACATCATACATTGTTTCAGACTTTCAGTGGTTGCGGAGGCTGATGAGATAGTTTCCTTAATGATCTGCAACTGATCCTCAACACTGGTTTCATCGGAGCAAGGGCTAGAAGGTGCACTTGCAGATCTTATTTGGCAAGCCATGCTTGGAGCAAAAACTGCATTGGTATCTTCCTTTGTAGAGGAGAAGGGAAGAAGAATGGTGCTCTAATGGTGTCTACCCTCTGGGCTTCTCTCTATATATAATGAACGAAGTAGGATCATTACCGCACTTGAATCAGCAGACAAGAAGAATCGTGCCAGTTGAGTTGCTTGTGAATTTGCCACCCATCTCTAAGGCAGGTTGATGCTTTTCTTTGATAATTTATTGATTCAGGCATCCAAATAAGTGTATGAACCTGTCATGTCTCAGTTGTTGGAAGCAAACATGTACACAAAAAATGTAGTTTTGTGTTAGATCTAGATCATGCACATGATGCTTAAACATTACATGGTGACTAACCTCATTAAGCAGCATTGAGCATTGTTGTCATGTTTCAGCTGCAATTTTGGGTAGGCCTGTCGGGCTTGATGTTGGACCAACATTGGCATTTCATAACATGAGTTGGCCTCACAGGGAGACAAGATACAAGCACTCTCTAGCTCCTATCCTTGAAATGAAGAGATGTGAAGAAAATAACGTTTGACTCTGTTATTTTGTTTCCACCAAGGTCCCTTTCAAACCTGCTCTGCTCTTGTTTCACGAGCCATGGACTGTACCAGAAAATCAAGACAACTGTAATGGTACACACTGGCACATGAAGACATGAAGAAACTATGGTATGTGTATGCATACGAACTATTTTCTTTTTCCACGCGTTGAAATCTATTTGTATGACTAGTGAATCCTTTAACATGTGGCAGCGGAGAACATAAAATCAGATGGTAGAAGAGAGTCTAGTCTGGATCAATTTTCTGAATGGGCTTTTTTTTTTGAGGGTCGCCGGGGGGGGGGGGGGGGGGCTGAATTTTCATTGATGGCTTGACATTACATCTTAGTGTTTTGAGCATGGGAATTAGAGTTTGAGCAATGGAGAAAACAGGGGACGAGAGAATATAAAACACCACCAGCATACAGACATCCACGTGCAAACATACACGGACATGGAGAAGATACAGAACCGTATAGACTCCCGCCGTGGAGGCATGTCGTTGGTTATTGGATATTGTCATCACCAAGCGGCTGAACTCCGGCGGCCTGCAATCCACAGGCGACTGTAAAGCTTCGAGAAACAACAGTTATTGTTCCATACAATTATTGTTTACCTTAATGGTTTTTTCAGAGAAACAACAGTTTTGTTCAAATTTGATAGGCCATTCTCCAGTACTTGGTATCCCAATTTGCTGGGCACAAGATGCCATGTTGATTCATAGTCCAATAGTGCCCATGTCATTTTTGCAAGTAGCTGTGCAGTTGCTTCATCTTCTTTCACTATATAAAGAGGGAAGCCAAAGCCGGGAAGGCACCATTGCAGTAGCTTGCATTCCCTTTTCCTCCATCTCCAAAGAAAAAAAAACAAAAGAAGCTTCACAGCTTCAGCTTCCACTCAAATCATGGCTTGCCACTTGAGATCTGTAAGTGTGCCTTCCAGCCCTCGCTCCAACAAAGCCAACATCGAGGAACAGCTGCAGAGCCTAAAGGCAACCATCTCCACACCTTCAGTGGGCATTGAAACCATGGTTGATGGTTTGAACAAGATCGTGAGCATCTACAGCTGCATCGATGAGCTCACAAGCTTGCCCAGCAACCAGCGCCAACAGAGGAAGGCAGTGGAGGAGGAGCTCGAGCGCTCTCTTGTCCTGCTCGACCTCTGCAACGCCATGCAAGAGAACTTTGGAGAGCTCAAGGTCAGCGTTCAGGAGATGCAGCTGGTCCTTAAGAGAGGAGACGATGCGTCTCTTCAGACCAAGATTCAATCTTATGCCCGTTTGGCCAAGAAGACACAAAAGCAGTTCAAGAAGATCAACAGCAAGGCTGCTTCTGACATCGAAGGATGCAGGGTAGTCATGCTGTTGGCCGAAGCAAGGGAGATTGCTGTGTCGATGCTCGAATCGACATTACATCTCCTCTCAAAGCAGATCATGACTCCAAGTGCTAGCAAGTGGTCTCTTGTGTCCAAGGCATTCCAGAAGAAGAAAGTCGTTTGTGAGGACGAGCAATTGCAGGCATTGGAGTTGGACATTGTTGATCTTGAGAGTGGAGTTGCGACTTTGTTCAGGACACTGATCCAGAGCAGAGTTTCTCTTCTGAACACACTCACCTTGTAGACAGATAACACAATGACTCTTGACTCCCTGCGATTAGCATCCGCCTTTTAGAGGATCTGCTGATCATCGAAACAATTTTGATGTATATATGAGAGAAGTGTACAGAAATATACTCAATTGAAAAGCAAAGTTTTGGATCCATTCCCTGCTGTCAATTTTCTTTTATTCTTTTATCTCCTAACTTGACACGTATGAATGACAGCTAAACAAATAAAAAATCATTGTGAAATGGGAGTGCTGCAGACCTGCAATTGAAGTTTCTTAGGAAACAAATAATTTACTCAGAAGATGCTCGTCACTATTGGTCTGTTAGTGAGGAACGAATTTTTTCCTTGATGCTAACTACAGGCACAAGATCCATGTAAAGTGGATCCTGCTCCCCTTAGCTGATAACATGCCAGCTCTAGCCATGAGATCTCTCGCAACTGATAGTAGATTAGCTGCCAATGCACAAGAAATTGGACAGCATGTGAATCATCTTGAAATCGCAAAATTTAGATTCTACTTGCTGAATGCACAGCAGACAGGAGAAACCTGCCAGCGTGACACGACGCATCGTGAACGCTGAAGTCAACTGTTCCGTCTACTACCATGCATCAACCAACGTAGCCAACAGCTCTTCTCATTGCACAGCTTGCCCCTCTGATCTCACAATCTGAATCTGATATTAAACTATGCATCCGTGCAGATGATTTTGCCAACCAATCACTAGAACATCCCATGCTTATCATAACCTCAACTGCAGCAGCAAGCAAAAAGAGCAGAATACACGCCCAAATCCAAGCGATTTCAGCTGCATCAAATCAATTAAAGCGTTGTCTTTACCTCCACTGACAGAGAAGGTCGCAGGCGGCCGGAGGGGGAGAGTGCAGCGGTGACTCGGTAGCGCTACCGATCTAAGGGGAGGATTGGGTGTGGATCAGCAGCGCGGTGGCCATGGCGCCGCGGCAAGTCAGCGACGATGGCTGGCGGCAGACGGGAGGGATTACGGGAAAGGATCGATGCTCTGCCATGGGGACTGGGGAGAGCAGAAGCCAATCGGCGGAGGCTCCGCAGGACGGCCGCCCTCTATCTATGGTCGCCGCCGCCGCTGTTTCGCATCCGCAGCAGGGTGGTCTCGCCGCAACCGCGGGCGAGCCGACGAACAGGTGCCGTAAGCCCCGCCCCCTCCTCCCTTCCATGAACGCGAATCGATTTGCTTCCTGCAATCCTGCAGCTAGTATGCTGTTGAGTCGTGGCACTTGCAATGATCATCTTCTTCATTTTCGAGCAGAATATCATTGGGATGTAAACATCCACGTTACCGCCGACATCTATCCTGATTCCCCTGAGGAGACCTGCTCCGTCCATGCTTCACCAATCACCACGCAAGAAACAGATCAGCATTCAGGCAAAGACTGAAAGCCAACTGAGCTGAGGTGAGGTTTACTTGCTCCTGGAAATAGCACATGTCCTGATTATTTACCAAATACCTTCGGCAAAATTTCAAAACTAACTCACGGTTTATATCTGTTGTGAAGCTAACTCACGGCAAAATTGTAAATACCCCTTTTGCTTTTTTAATGTAGCTGCGGATTTCTTAGAAATCTTATCTTGGTTAAAAATGCACTGGTTTGTCTCCTTGTCATTCTTACAGTATGTCTATGAGTCTATGACACTACAATGTTATTTTTCTAGAATCTCCTTGTTCGAACAAATGTTTTTTTACTGAAGGTAACTGTTTGTATGAGTGAACTATTCTGCATTTTTTGCGGTAATGAAATATTCTGCATTGGTGATGTATTAGAAGATCCAGTGTAAATTGAGGAAATATTTACTTGTGAGTGTCACCCTTGAAAACCACTGTGACCAAAATAGTGAATTGTCCTGATATAAGACAGTCAACAAACTCTCTACTCTTATCCGTTGTTTCCCTCTTAAAAAATATTTTTCCTTGCGATGTTTAGGAGAGATGGGTATCTATGGCAAAGCGTGCACATATTATACACTAACGGATTCTTCCACCGGCAACTTGCATGTTAATTAATGGATCACAAGATCTGAATCTGGTGCTAAACTCGATGGCCATTCACCCGTGCAGGTCAGTTTGCCACCCACAATGCAGACATGACAGCCTCTTGGGTTTGAGGGGCTTCTGTTGCAGCTAACCACAATTACATGAGCTGTGCAGTTGCTTCGACCTCTTTCGCTATATAAACAGGGAAGCCAAAGCTGGGAGGACACAATTGCAGCAGCTTCACTTCTCTTTCATCTCCAGCGAAAGAGGCTTCACAGCTTCCATTCCATTTCAAACATGGCGTGCCACCTGAGATCCGCGAGTGTGCCCTCAAGCCCTCGCTCCAACCAAACCGATGTTGAGGAGCAGCTCCAAAGCTGAAGGCAACCATCTCATCACCCTCTTCGACCATGGAAACCATAGTTGATGGTCTATCCAAGCTCGGGAGCATCTACAGCTGCATCGATGAGCTCATCTGCTTTCACAGCAGCCAGCGTCAGCAGAGGAAGGCAGTGGAAGAAGAGCTTGAGTGCTCTCTCATTTTGCTTGACCTCTGCAGTGCCATGCAAGAGAGCTTTGCGGAGCTCAGGGCGAGCGTCCAAGAGATGCAATTGGCTCTAAAGAGAGGAGACGATGTGGCTGTTCAGGCCAAGGCTAAGTCTTATGCCCGCTTAGCCAAGAAGGCGCAGAAGCAGGTCAAGAAGATCAACAGCAAGGTTGCTCTTGACGCTGAAAAGTGCAGGGTGATCAAGCTGTTATCTGAAGCAAGAGAGATAACTCTATCGATGCTGGAATCGACATTGCACCTCCTGTCGAAGGAGATCATGATGCCGAGTGCTGGCAAGTGGTCTCTTGTCTCCAAGGCATTCCAAAAGAAGAGAGTTACATGCAAGGAGGAGCAATTGCAGGTGTTGGAGTTGGAGTTGGAGATTGTTGATCTTGAGAGTGAAGTTCAGATTGTCTTTAGGAGACTGATCCAATGCAGGGTCTCCCTTCTGAACACTCTTAGCCTGTAGAAAGATCACACCAACCAACTCTGATTCCCTGTGATTAGCATCCGCCTTTTAGAGGATTGGCTGATCATCAAAACAATTTTGATGTATATATTAGACAAAGTGTACAGAAAAATACTCAATGAAAGAGCAAACTTCTGACCATTTCATGTTGTCAATTTGTCTGTTCATTTTATTTTATCGTCCAAATTTGACACAGAAGACAGTTATAAAATGCTAAAAAGTACCATGTAATGGGGAACTTCTGGTGATGTTTGGTATCGAAAATAATCTCTATAATTCGTCTTATTTCTTATTATAAAAGAAATCATTAGTTGTTCGATGAGATGGCCACTGTTAATATTCACATGTGATGTGGCTCAACAACAGGCACAAGATCCTTGCATAGTGGATCTTGCTTTGCTTAACTGCCATCATGCCAGCTCCAGCCACGAGGTTTGAGCTCGCAATTGGAGAAGCAATTCTGATTCGGATTCGGCCCAAAACAAATAAAGCCCGTTTGCCGTGATCGGGTGGCAAACCCTAAGTCTAATCGGGCTCGGCCCCGGGCCTATAGCGCTGACTATATAAGCAGAGGGGGACCCTCGCGGTTCCCCACGCCTCTCACGTGTTTACACGTAATCCTAGGGTTTATCTCGAACCCTAATCCACCCACCGATCGCGAAGAGCGCTGGAAGGCCTGGAAGCTCGAGCTCCGCGTCCTGGGCAGTGTGGTTGGCGTCCTCAAGGCCACCGATACCCTCAGAAGACGCTCAAGGAACGTCTACACTACAAGCCCGACGTCGCTCTCGCCGTCGACTCCGTCACCGCTGAATCGGCCTCCACCAACGCGATGGACAACACCACCGCTGGTATTTAGCCGAACCTAATCTCTATTTCCGCATTAGTTTATTGTGCTAGATGTGATCTACGGTTGACTAGTAGATCCTGATGTTGATTATGTTCTAAGTGTTGTTAGTTTTATCTAACAGTTTGATCACAGTTAAGAACTGCACATGAGATATAGCTCGAACAGCAGGCACATGATCCTTGCAAAGTGGATCATGCTCTCTTTAACTGATAGCATGCCAGCTCCAGCCATGAGATCTGGGCTTGCAATTGATAACGAGATTGTTCAGAAGTCAGATGGAATAACACGTAAGGCACATAGAGTAATCTGCCAGACTGTCATTCTGATTCTTGCTGCCGATACTTGCAGCATGGTAATGTGATTCAGTGAGACCTAATGCATTTAAAATTGGACAGCACATTAATCGTCTTGAGATCTCAGAACCCAGATTCTAAATGTTGCAAGCCACAGAAAGCAAGCGAAACATGCCAGCAAAGGAGCTTTGCAGCCTGCAGAGATGAAGCAAGTGTTAGCTAGAAGCATCAACTGCCAAAGCTACAGCTCTTTCTGCCATTTTCATGTCTTGCGATTATCTGATCATCAAAAAGTTTTTCTATATAT
Source organism: Echinochloa crus-galli (assembly GCA_900205405.1). Lineage (NCBI taxonomy): Eukaryota > Viridiplantae > Streptophyta > Magnoliopsida > Poales > Poaceae > Echinochloa > Echinochloa crus-galli. The sequence continues at coordinate 4,326,848 of OAMR01000029.1, read as the reverse complement.
GTACGACAAAAGTTCACAAAAAGTTTGCCAAGGGAGAGACAAGAACAAGGGTCCCCTCACTACGTGAAAATCTCAAATAGGTAACGCGGGATTGGTAACGGACTCACGAAGCCCGTTACAAGGTGCGACATCAGTAACGGGCGGAAACAACGACCGTTACCAATAAGCGTGTCAGGACCGGGCCCAGCCCCTGCACAACAACGCCCGTTACTAATAATGATTTCTGGTAACGGTCGTTGTTCGCGACCGTTACTAGTATTCCTTGTAACGGACATTAAACACAACTACCAATAATACTACCATCCGTAACGGTCGCTAAATGTCCGTTACAGGCTGGGACTAGTAGTAACGGTAGTTGTATTAGGCACTTAAAGCCCGTTACGTATCTTTGACTAGTGGTAACGATGTTAGGTTTGGCCAGTTAACACCCGTTACTAGTGTCGGAGCTCAATTATTATTTGCATAAGCTACAATAGCTACAGTGTGTTGTCTTCCACTCCGCTGCTGCTGTCGGCGCAGAGCAGCAACCGGCGACGGGCGACGTCCACTCTGTCGCCGTCCTGGCGCCCGCCCTTTCTCTCTTCCCGCTCTTCGACTCATCGTCGCCG
>OAMR01000029.1:4266048-4278291 GCA_900205405.1 Echinochloa crus-galli | reverse complement strand
TATTGAAGCGTCCCCTCGAAAGAGAGAACTTAATGTGATACAAATACCAGTCCCAGGATGCTGGTTCACATTATTACAACAGATAGTTCAGTAACAGATAGTTCAGTAAAAAACAAGTGGCATTGCAGGGCCACAACAAACAGAACTAACACTAAGCTCCAGATAAAAAGGTTGATAACATAGAGGTCTTCATCAGAGTGGCAACGCATGCGGCTTCCAGCGGGTGACCCTAACTCACAGGCAAAGGTTGGGTACAGAACGAACCCCTCTAAACGACGTCCTCAGGCGCAAAGTCCGGGTATGCCTCTGCAATAGATTAAGCAAGGGTGAGTACATACGTACTCAGCAAGCGCAACCACAACCACGGAGGGGTATAACAGAAGTATGCAAGTATCGCAACAAGGATGGCTTATGGTTTCTTTTAGCAGCAAAGCAAATCTTAGTACACATGCAAAGGGGTTGGTTTTCGCAATGGGTTTTCACAAATAATACTTTTAAAAGGAGCAGTATATGTATCACTTTTTCGTACAAGAATTTGTTGCTACCAGATTTCCCATCTGTCGTAGCCCATGTCAAAACATTTCTCAGCTCAACCAAACATCAACATTTTCTTTCACCAAAACAGGGGACTAGTGAAGTGACCAAGCCGTAACTCGTCCAGTACCGTGGACACGGCTATCCGGATAGGTTTTAACTCTGCAGAGGTGTACACAACCACAAGTAGGCTACCACAACAAGAACACCTTAGTGCCAGTGCAGCTCCTATCAAACTGAACTGACTAGAAACTCACCGAGTACTACTCCTTGTGCTCCTTGAGCTTCCTGCGCGGCGGCCGGGGAAACAAGGGAAGGGAAGATCGTATCCCCGGCTCCATGGCCCTCTGTTGCTCACCAGCACACCACATAACCAGCAGCTCAACTAGTGGGGTTTATGCTAGGCCGTTGCCGCATACAACGGTCGAGTGGTGGTACAGAAGAATGGGTTAGGCTAGATGACACATCAACATCATCCCAAAACTTGTGATAGGATAGACAACTCCCACCATGCTCAGCCACACAGGTTCGAGCTCACCTCGGTATTTCACGCGGAAATACCGTCTGTCTCATCCCACACGGGTACTCATTTTAATTACACAAATCATCTCTTTTATTTTAAAGCACGCACACGGTTGCTTTCGTAAACACCAAGTATTTGTTATGGGGGTAAAATGGTAAAATGTTCCTAAGCATTTCTAGCAGTGACCAATATTTAAATAGAGCATTGTCATATTCAAACATTAATCTAGGTTGTCAAGGAAGCAGTCATAGCAATCAAGGAAATCAGTCATAGCAATCAAGGTATGGCTATCCAACCGGGTTTAGCAGTAAAATTATGCAAGTTTTATAAATCAGGCCATGGGTTGTGTTTATAAAAATTGGGACAACAATATGCATCAAAGGGTGGGTTTGCACTTGCCGTTCTCCCAACCCTCGGGGGATTCCTGCCCGGGGTCTTGGTCTCCAAGCTCCTGCTCGTAGCACTGCTCTTCTTCGAGTCCTTCCTCATTCACAGCGGAGTCTACGGCACACACAAACAAACACCCAATAAATAAAAGAAAAAGCTTTTATTGAGCTCAGAAAGAAAGGACGGAAATCGAGAGCGAATGACGATGACATGATTATTTTTGGGTATGGACTGGTTGGATTTGGCAAAAATATATTGGTGAATATTGTGGTGGAGTTAGGGGTCAAACGGGATTAATTTGGCGCATGAAATGACGAGTTTAGTGGAGTTTTAGGGGTTGTTTATAAAGAATAAGGACCTTTCTGTAATTATGGGAAAGCTTAGGGGCTTTGGGCAAAATCAACAGAGAGAGAGGGAATAGTGACAGAAGGGCTGCGGATTAATTTGGTTAGAGTTCAGGGGTTTAAGTGAAAACGGGTAAGAGAGAGGGGGTCCTGTTTATTTGGACGGCGGGTTGAATAGGATAATCATTAGGGGGTTATGCACAAAAGTGCCGTCTTCCTCGTGAAACAGAGCACAGAGGGGGGGGGGCGACGGCGGCGGCGCTGACCGGTCGATTCGCCGGCGATTGGGCGGCGGTGGTGGACGGGAACAGGGGGAAAAGAGGGAGAGGGGTATGGCGAGTCCACTGGTGCCCTTACCACCGGCGGAGATGGAGTGAGGTGGTCGGCCCTCGGGAGCAGGCGGCGGCGGCGACAGTGGCAGTGGGGCGGCGGCGCTACGGTGGCGGAGGGGCTCAATTGGAGAGCGGGTGAGCTGGTGGCGAGGGAGAGGGTGCTCAGAGCCTCATTTATAGGCGCGGAGGGGTGGTGAGGGAGTGGGCCGACGAGAGGGGTAGGTCGGGCGGCGTTAATGGCGTCCGGCGTTCGGGAACGACGATGGCCGGCGGGTTTGGGGTACGGGTGGCCCTATTCTTGGCGTTTATGTTCGTCGCGACGTGGCGTGCGCGCTCGAATGAGTGGGGCCGCTGGCGAGGACGGTGGTGGCGTGGCGGGGCGGTGCGGTGGTCGGTGATGGCGTGCGCGCGGTGTGGTGGTGCTAGGACAGCGGCGGGACCGGGCGGCCGGAGCGGTGGCGACCGGGGTAGTGTGCGCGACGAGCGGCACTGCAGAGATGCGGGCGGGTCGGCCGGGTGTCGGTTGCAGCGGCGGCAGTGGTGGGGTCGCACAGAGTGGCGGCACGGCGGCGATGGCGAGCTCGTTGAGCAGAGGGCGAGCGGTGGTGGCGATCGCGGAGGCGGGGTGGTACGGCAGCGGTGGTCGGCACGACGCCGGTGGCGTGCAGTGGAACGGAGGTGGGGTCGGCGGTCGGCGGAGCAGAGCAGAGCGGCAGTGCTGGTGAGCTGGGCGGTGGCGTGACGCGTTGGTGCGAGCCCGGCCGAGAGCACGGCGGTGGTCGGGCCAGCAGGGCTGGCGTGCGTGCGGCTGCCGTGGTGCTGGAGCGTGGAGCAGGGGGAGGGTTTGGCCGGCGATGAGCAGGACAGGGGAGCGGCGCTCGGCGTTGGGTGGAAGCAGAGCAGCAGCGGCGGTGGTCGGCCAGAGGAAGCAGAGGAGGGGAAAGGAAAAGGAGAGAAAGGGGAAAAAGAGAAAAGAGAGAGAAAAGAAGAAAGAGAAAAAGAGAAAGAGAGAGAGGGAAAAGGGAAGAGAAACGGCGGGATTCGCGGCAGAAAGTTGAGGGGCGGTCGACGACGGTCGGCCAAGGTCGATAGGGTCCGGCGGTCGACCCAAGGGCGGACGACGCGGGATGGGACGGAAAGGAGGCGGTGATGCGATGTGGACAGGGCGAGAGGGGGGGGGGACGACAGGCGAAGAGGATTCGGCGGAAAGGGAGCTCGGGTGGCGAAAAGATTTTGAAACGATTTTACCGGGTGTGTTATTTAAGTGATTTTCTCAGAGATTAAAACGCGGGCGTTACACTACCTCATACCCAGCCACTTGTGACTTGTACCTAGGGGTGGTAAATTAAATTGTCCAAGATTTTGTACTAGAAATTTTAAGGATCGAGATCAATGAGGAATGGGCCAAAATACTATACTGCTTTTAAGCTAAAATTAACTAGGATTAAGTTGAATTGTGTGAGGAAGACATAAGGACGACCATGGTCTATTCCCACCCCTACTTGTACCATGTCCAATTTAATTGGCTTTGAACCTGCTCACGTTACCTTCTGTGTGTTGCGCAGGTGCCATCAAATCGACACAGGCCGGCGAGACTTGCACAAAGAGCACAACAAGACGCGCGCAACCATAGTCTCGTCCACCTTGCGTGCTCTGGAGATGGAAGTGACGAGGATCTTCAGCCATTTAGGTACATACAGCACCGTCGTGCGCCAATTGCAAGGTGCCGATGGAGTCAGACCGACATGCCACAAAGACATATGTACCATCAGTTCGTTTGTCCGTGATATATACTGGATTCATTTCGTGGAATAATATGCATGCATGCATGCATGGTAACGTCTTCGTCTTACCATTGCAAAACCTGTAGTGATACAGTCGTCTAGTGCTTCTAAATCTAAGCTTGAATTAACATTTTAACATCTGAGATCAAGGGCGAGATCTCGTGGACCAGCCGTCGTGTGTGAGCTACTTTTGATATTTGCTATATCTCAACAATATTGAGGTCCAGTACAACACATATGCGGCAGTTGTGTACGGCATATTATGGCATGGTTATGCTTGGGGTCCTTAAACTAGAATGAAAAATTTTGTATGATAGAGTGACACGTTATTATAGGACAAAGTGAGTAAGAAATTCTATGCTAATAATTTTGATAATATACATGTCATACATCTTAGCGACTAATATAACTAAAGAAGAAAATGTTGTTTGATCTTTGATGCCTTCCTCACATCCTAACAGCTGGTAGATATTTCCACGCTGGTGGTTCATCATCCACTGCTTGGATGCCAGGAATTGTTTGCTCATTGGTCACAGTTGTAGTCTTATGCGCGCAGATTATATTGCAGAGCTTTAGGAAGACAAATAAAGAAGCAAATAGTGGCATGTAGCTATATGACCATGCCAATGGCTGTCTGATCCAGTACCTGACCATTACTATACGTTGGTTATTGCAGCACATGAACGCTGATCCCGCCTTAATTTTGTGCAGAAAGGTACGATATGATATGAACATCATCGAGTAGTACGTGTAATTGATATCCAGCAAATGCACCAGTGTACATTCACCCACTGGCCACTGGGCCACGTACTGGGGTAAAACGTACATGGCTCTCTCATAAAAAGAGCACAGGTACATCTCAGCACGTACATATTTGCATTGCTCGATCCCATAACACCAATGTACAGCATGGAATTAATGCAACAGAGTTAGGAGGTGCCCGGGAGAAGGAGGCATCAGGAACTGCATCTGTTTGGCAATCCAGCGAAGAGCGTAAGCACTGGTACGCGTACGGAGTATGTTGTAGCTACCTGACCATACCTCCTGTCACCGGCCTGTACCAGGCGGTCCAATTAATTTTTGCTTGACCCTGCTCACATTACCTTAATTCTGTATGTACGTGTTGCGCAGGTGCCGTCAAATTGACACGGATGAGCTGAGACTTGCACAAAGAACACATAACAAGGTGCGCAACCTTGGTCTCGTCCAGCTTGTGTGCTCTGGGGATGGAAGTGACGAGGATCTTCAGCCAGCTAGGTACATGCAGCAACGTCGTGCGCCAAGGTGCGAGCTGATCGAGTCAGACCGACATGGCACATGACATCGATTGGTTTGTCCGTGATACTGGATTCATTTCGTGGAATATGCATCCCCTTAATTATTGGTCAAAGGGGCCGGGTTGGAAAACAAAGAAACACGGCCCATAGCAGCTAGCACACATATACGTACGTACGTAACAGCTCCTTCCTCCTCTAGTTAATACCAAGGCCTGGGCACCACGCAATGCGATGCAATGGATCGAGTTGGTCAGTAGTACGTGCTAGCTTGGAGGAGGCATCAAGAACTGCCTTTGCTTGAGGCGATGGTAGCCACCTCCTGTCCTGCCAAATGTGCCAACTACAATATTCTGCTACCTTGCCGAAAGATGCAGAATGGCTGTGTTGCACGTACGTACGCACAATCGAACCCACAAGAGAACGCTCTCTTCCCCTGAAAGGCATGGAGGCGCGGGCCGTCGTTGTTTCGCTCACCTCGCTAAGAACATAGTGTAGGCTGGGGTCGTCATGGTTGTGATGGCCGGTGGTGTGAATCGACCGGAGCCCTCTACGTCTATGCGCTGGACGTACACGACACCGAGGATGTGGTTCAGCTAGCTCTCCACCACAATGATGCGCTAGCTCTTTGCCCACGCTTTCTTCCACTGATAAGCGTGGGTTCATCATATCCTATCACGTGAATTAAAATGCAAACTAGAAATTAAATGTGATTGTGATACTTTGGTTTGTGATGGGTAGTGAGATGTCATTCTTGCTAATTAAGGATATTCTCAAGTTGTCCGGATGAATGAATATTTATGACGAACTGCTGCAGCAATTTTCTATCTATTCCTGCAGCACTCCGTTCCTGCTCAAGCTTCTCTGCAAAAACACTATTTAATAACATTGTTACATACTGTAAAAAGGAGCCATTGCATAACCCGAGGAAAAGAAAAATGAAGTATAGCGATGAAAGAATCAAGTGAAATCAGAATTCTGGGTTTTCGCTACAGTGTGGTACAATACTGTGCCGCATATCAAGCCGAAGCCGCCCTGAACCATACCAAATGCACTCGTGATGACAAGCAAAATTTGCTACATGACATAAAAAGTGGAGTGTTTTTACCGAGACACATGGTTAACCACACTACATGTTAGTAAACACTGTATTTTTATGTTATTTTGTTGGAACACACCGTAGCTAGTAAAATATTATTTTCTATCTAAGAAAGACAGAAATGTGATGAAATACCCACTCGATCCCTTCTCCTTCCCCCTCCCCCTCTCCCTATCTCTTTCTTCCTCCTGCTTTTCCACTCTACCGCCCGAGCATCTTTTGGATCTTACCCACCTATGCAGATCAAGTGGGGTGGAGCTGGTCACGCCGCACAGGGTTCCGCAACGCCTGCTACTAGCTCGAGCGTGCGCTTCGATAACTGGCTCCAGCCGGCTGCTAGCTTCAACGGGGCGGAGCTCGCTATGTCAGCCTTGGCAGCTCAAGTGGAATGGAGCAGAAGAATCTCACAAGCAAGTCCAAGAGAAAATATGACATTATTTCATCATGTTTCTCTCACCACTCAGCCTAAAATTAGCATGTTAATTGCTACAATGTCTTCCAGCAAATCGACACAAAACCAAAGTGTCTACCAGCATACAATGTGATCAACGGTGTGTTTCAACAAATACGCTCCACTTTTTTTGTAGGAGAGCTGCACATCATTTCATTAAGTAGAGAAAAAGCGAGCTACAAAACGCGAACAAGCAAAACGAAAGCAAACAAACAAAGCAAAAGAGAAAAACAGGGGGAGGCCTAAAGCAACTACTCAGACAACAGAACCCCAAGAGAGGAGGCACCAGCCTCAACCCAGAGCCTGGCCTCTAGCACTATCCTTGCCAACACCGCCGAGACCGATGCAGCCTAGCGTTTCGTTCCTTCCAGATGTGCCAGCCGGTGATCATGAACAGACTGCTGACGCCTTTCCTCTTGTGCGGCACCTGCAAGAAGATGAGGCGCTCCCACCATTCCTGGAGCGAGAGGTCATCGTTGAAAGAGCAGACAAAGCCGGCCCAGGCAAAGGCGTGCCACCAAATCTCCTTCGCCATCGGGCAAGAGATCAGGAGGTGGGAGGCCGTCTCACTGCTCTGATTGCACATGAGGCAAGCGTCGTGCACAGCCAGGCCACGACGTCGCCGGCGATCCGCCGTCCAGATGCGCTCCCGAGTTGCCAGCCAAAAGAAGATTTTAACTCGCAGCGGTGCCCAGGTCTTCCAGATGCGGCCAGCTCCATAGAACTTGTTGCGTCCAATGTGCAGCGCGTGGTAGGCTGATCGCACCGTAAACTGCCTTGAAGAAGTCCATCTCCATCTCACTGTGTCCTCTATGTCAGGCAACAATTGGACCTGCTGCAAGCGCGCCCACAAGTGCAAGTATTCGACCACGGCAGTTACTGTCAGTCCTCCTGTTATGTCTCTCACCCACCGTCGCTGCTCAAGCGCCTGTGCAACCGTCCTCGTCTTCTTAGCGCGAAGGCTGATCAAGGTGGACAGCGTCGGAGCCAGAGCGGTCCATCCAGAACAAAGCCTGCTTGCCATTGCCGACCTCCACCGGAATGGAAACATCAAACAAGGCGTGCGCCTCGGGGCTGACCTTGATCTGCATTGCCGACCATGCACGGTCTGGTTCCGTGCGTTGCGCCCATAGCCATTTGACGCTCATGGCGATCCCAGCCAACCTGAAGTTGGTGATCCCAAGACCCCCGTGTTGCGCAGGCAGGCAACAGGTTTCCCAGGCCACTAGGCACTTCCCACGCACCGAAGCATCTGCTCCAGCCCATAGAAACTTACGTCGAGCCGCATCAATGGCCTCGAGAGCCCAGGCAGGCAGCTGGTCAGCCATGATCCAATACACTGGGATTGCCGAGAGAACCGCTTTGGTGAGGACGAGACGTCCACTCCTTTGCATCATCGGCCCCTTCCACAAGGGCAGCTTCGCAGCTACCTTGTCAATCACGATCTGAATGCTCTCCCGCGGTAAAGCAGTGGTGGAGAGCGGCACTCCCAGGTATGTGATGGGGAATTGTGTGATTTGGCAAGGCAGGATGGCCTGAATGTGCGGCAGCGCCTCGTCAGCCCCATAGACCGGCGTGATGGAACATTTGTTGATGTTTGTTCGTAGGCCAGAGGCATCACCGAAGATGGAGAGGATTCGTGCAATGGCCTGGGCTTCTGGGATAGTGGGTGACGCAAAGAGAATGACGTCGTCCGCGTATATACTGCACTGGAACTTGATCGCCGGGTGGCCGATCGGCTGAAGCAGACCTTGGTCACTTGCTAAGCCCAGAAGCCTACTGAGCACATCCATCACGATGATGAAGAGCATTATATTGGCGACAGGGGTCCCCTTGCCGGAGCCCACGCCGGTGCCAAATCCGTCTGCCTGGCCGACCATTGAGTAGAATTCGCGTCGAGGCCGTAGACAGTAGCAAGGCGATCCAATCACGCCATCGGCTGCCAAATCCCCAAGCTTGGAGCAGCTCAAGCAGGAAGGGCCAGGAGACGGTATCGAAGGCCTTAGAAATGTCCAGTTTAAGGAGAATCTTGGGGATCTTCCTTCGTTTGAGGAGCTTTGTAGCGCACTGCACATACTTGTAGTTATCCAGGATGGAGCACCCCTTGATGAACGCACTTTGGTTGCGCTGGATGAGCTCGTCAAGCCGCGGTGCCAACCGATTCGCCAACACCTTAGAAACCATCTTCGGGAAACTGTGAATCAGGCTAATCGGCCTGTAGTCTTGCAGTGTGCTGGCTCCTGGTCGTTTGGGGATGAGAGTGAGGAGCGCCGAGTTGAGGCAATGGAATCAGGCTAATCGGCCTGTAGTCTTGCGGTGCGCTGGCATATAACATGGTTAACAACATATAACGTGGTCAACGGTGTGTGTCAGCAAATACGCTCCACTTTGCATGTGTTGTAGCAAATTTTGCTTAAATATACAAAGGTCCCACATGCCATGTATCAATTGTAGTTACGTTGGTTGCAATCGCATGAGTGTTGATCTCTTCATTTTGTGCAGAAAGATCCGAGAGGACATCGAGTAACATATATTGGTGGTGGTGGTTCATCGAGTGAAACTAAAAACGGCTCTGGCTGGCTTTTACTAAAATTAAAGTGCACATGCATCGTGTGCCAGCACTTACATTATATATATATGTTGCTCCCACAACATGTCCCCAAACCATAGGTCCTCGCTCTGCTATATCATAGCATCATCGTACGTACACATGCTAGCCGGCCATCATCGATGGCAAAGCCCAAAAAATACGAAAACGCAATGCAATGGAGCCATCATCGATGGATGAGGGGTAAGGTGCTTGCTGGGAGGAGGAGGCATCAGGAACTGCCGTCGCTCTAGTCGATGGTATATGGCTACTTGCTCCTGGGTACCTGGTCGCTCTCCAACCAACTCTTGTAGTTGATGAAATACATGATGGTATAGATAGCCGTAATTAGTTATACATCGAGAAAAGAAAATCTGCGGCAGACGTCCTCTGAGAGTGTCCCGAGAATAGCTTAATCCATTGAGGTGGTGTGGTACAGCAGCGGCGCCATGCAGAGATGGACGGCGATGAAGAAGGCGCTGGCGCCGGCGACGAATGAACACCAAGCCGTACACCAGCTGGGCCGCCGGGTGGTCGCGCCGCCGCTGGGCCGAATGAACTCGATGTTCATACTCTTGTAGTTGAATAAGCTTTTCTCAGTAAGTAATTTGCTTGTCTATATCATACTCGATGTTGTTTTTTTCTCCATTGACATTTGAATTTTCTTTAATAACCATGCCTAAGATCTTTATTATTTTTCTTGAATGCGTATAAGAAACATTTTATTTACATAACATGAGAGCTGCGCGCGCACTTGCACGCGCTCTTCTTGTTAGCTTTTATTACATAGCAGAACAATCACACAGCGAGAAAAAGGAGAGAGATAACTAAGATCCTGGCCGACCGGCTCTGCCCCCGTTTACGGAGAAAAGCTTGCTACAGCCCAAAGGTCCAGACCCGAACCTCTATTTTTGTTATTGGAGGTGGAGAACTCACATGCCATTTGATTGGCGAGAGGAGTTAAGAAAAACAAATCAAATGTGAGGAAGAAAGAAAACACTGGCATAACATATATACTCCCTTCGTTCCAAAATGGAGGACGTTTGACTTTTTTAACTCTAAGTTTGACTGCTCATCTTATTTAAAATTTTGTGCAAATTATCGTATTTTTTGTGGTGACTTTACTTATTGATAATTTTGTTTTTAAAAAAAATGCCTTAAATTTGACTATGGGTGTGTTTAGTTGCAAAAATTGGGTTGTAAAATTTGGTGAAAAGGTCACATCGGACACTATAACGCACTGTAGCATTTTTCGTTTGTGTGTGGTAATCGTTGTCCTACCATAACCTAACTAGGCTCAAAAGATTCGTCTCGCCGTGTACATCAAAAGTATGTAACTAGTTTTTTATTTACCCATGTTTAGTGTTCCATGTATGAGGAGAGAGATTTGATGTGATAGGTGAATAGTGAAGTTTGGAGAGAGAATTTTAAAAAGTTTGGTGGAACTAAACACATCCTATATTTCCATAATTTTTTTTAATAAGATAAGCGGTCAAACTTGTGGTAAAAAAAGTCAAACGACCTGCATTTTGGAATAGAGACAGTAGTTTTCCCGGATATGAATCGTTTGAGTACGTTTACCATAGCACATGCGCGCGGCAGGCTTTCAACATATGCACTACACTGTACATCCATACTATAGCTAGCTCAGTACGTAGTACTCCTACTATTACATATACAGCTGTAAAATCTTAGCATATATGCATGCCACGTTAAGTTCTACTACTACTGCTGAATGCATGCACGTGATAGTGTCACACCCCAAAATTTTCGGATTTTGGGATGTGAATTTCCAACGCAATTAATACAATATTTTTCTCAATTTTCTAAAATTTTCCAAGCTTTATATTAATTATTCCGAAAATTAAAATCACATTAAATCTTAGTAGACCAGCCCTGGCCCAGAGTTGACCCAATTTTAGCCCAAATCCATCCCATCACTTTGTTGGGCCGAATTTCAAAGCCCATTAGTGTCTCTAAAAGCCTATTAGCATTGAAAGAGGCTAAACCATGTTTTAGTCCCATATTGCCAATGGACGTGGAGTTGAGAGGTTTTCTCGCTATATATACAAACCACCTCTTCTCCAGAAAAGGCACACCACCATCGACTCCTTTACAGGGAGGCCCCTTGAATGGGAATCCCTAAGGTAGTCTTCTTTCACCATATCTTCCACAGGTGCCTATTCTTCATCTCGTCGTCGCGCCGAACCTTCCGTCGTCTCTGGCTTCATGGATTTTCAGTAAGACCCTCAGCGAATCTTGTAATTTTCTATCATATTCGTTTAGTATATACTCTTTCGTAGAAAAGTCCTTGCTAGCTTTAAGTGCCGGAAATCTTGTTTAGTCCATAGTTTCCAACATTTTCTGAAAATTCGACTAGATTCCTGAGCTGCTTTGACCATAACTTTTGATCCCTTTAACCAAATCCAGCAAATAAATACATTTTGGATATCTATTTTGGATATCTACCGAAACTTTCCTACAACTTTCATTGAAGACGTCAGGTCAAAATCTGGTTGTAACTAAGTCGAAAATATTTAAACAGATTTCTGCAGAGATTTTCACCCACAAAAACAGATTCTTAAAGGTCCACTAAATCATGTGTCGTCTCTATACAGTAGCTCCTAAAATCGTGATATGTTTTCAGAAGATAGGTTATCAAATTATCAAGCTAACCCAATTGGAATCACATTAATCGGATGTCTAGAACTCGAGATATAAAATAAACAAGCAGACTGGGTCAGATGGTGACGAGAATTGATCAAGCCATATCTTCCTCGTTTTAACTCCGATTAGAGTGATTCTTGCGCTCACATGACCATAGAACCAAGCCCTATCCTTTAGCGCGCTCTTTTAAAGCCTTCTCTATTGATTGGTGTATTGTTCTTAGTTGTTCTTTGTTTGTTTGCTTGTTTAGCTACTTGTGTG